>JBBYHL010000002.1:3444229-3458621 GCA_038381835.1 Adansonia madagascariensis | reverse complement strand
ATTAAAATTTATAACACTTACTTCATGGTTGATTTTTTTTTTTAAAAAAAAAATTGTTATATCTAGAAAAATTTTTAAAAAATAGTTTAAAGTGAATAGTCAATTTTTAACGAGTAGTTATTTTTTTTAAAAAAATGAAAAACCTAGATATACTAATTTTAGTTTTTATTATAATAAGTTTTTTTTATTCTCTTTAACTGAGTTAATGTCAATTGACTTGTGAAACTTAGATAAGAATTTTATATATAATATAGATTAGATTATGGCATACTTATTTTGTAGACATTTGATAAGAAAAAGTGTAAAAAACCCTAAATATATTTATCATTATCAAGGTTTTAAAAAATTTTAAGTAACTTCACAATTAAATTGATGTTTGATTAACTTATGACCTTTTTAAATATAATATAGATACAAATGTATACTTACATCAAAAAGTTGAAGATAACTATACCGATGTGTGTATCATTTTTTCTAGTATTAGTATTTGCTAATAATGGTCTATTTCGACGCATTGTTTTAGGTTTATTGACATTTTTTGAAAATTATTTCATATATATAGTCTATTTTCAAGCTACTTAATAAAATATATATCATGTACACATGTAAATATTCCTCTATTACAATATAAAGATATATATATTTTAAACATTAATTGAATAAAGTAAATATTGAAATATTAAAAAATATAGTAAATTATTATAATTAAGTCCAATAACCTAATTCAATGAAAATATTTTATTTTTAAATATAATTATAAAAAATAAAAAAGATTACGACAAAAAAATTAGAATTCGGTTTAAAAAAAATAAAACAAGTGTAACTTTTTTAAAAAAATAAAATCATATACCAATAGGTATGTATTGATATTAATCGATATATATTTGTATGGATCTATATAATTAATACAGATTGACACAAAACTAAAACTATATGATACTCATACTTTTTGGACTTACCTCGAAACTAATATATATTGACCGGTACTGCAATGTCTCTTGATGCTGACCACATTGATTCCAACACTTGTCTTGATTATTTATTTAAAGTAATGTGCTAATTGTTCATTGATCAAATTTAATTTATCTAAATAAATAAAATTGATTTATGTATGAAATGATAAAATTCATCTTATAAGTTATACCAATGATTTAATTATTGTTGGCGCATGATTTTTTACTAAAAAATATGATAAAAATTATGTATTTTTCAAATTAAAAGAAGTCATCTTAAACTTATACAATAATAATTCATCCTAGAAAAATAGGTAGAAGAAAAAAAGTTAGGTCAAGGAGCATTAACCCATATATATATATATATATATATTTTATAATTTTAAACATGATAAAAAAATAACATATCTAATATGTATAAATTAGTGCAATAAATATCACACAATATATTAAAAATAATTAACATCACACTAAATACCCCATTATTTATATTTAAAATTTTAATAAATTTAATAATTTATTTTATATTTACATTTACAAAACAAATATGAAAAAGTACAATACTAAAATTATCATAATAATTTGAATGATAAAAGTATATTTTTTAAAAAGTTTAATACTTTGTGTATGATTTTATATAATAATAAATTATGTGATATCATATATTAAAAAATATAAATACTTATAATTATTTTTTAAAATTTTAAAATATTTTATTTATTTATTATTAAAGTATCACTATATTATTTATTATTAATATATAATTTTATATGATAATAGTATATTAAATATACTAGAATACGGTTGATTCAAACATGAGGGAGAAAAGCCAAAGCTAGTTCTTACGCAGCACGGCAACAGTTGAACAAAGATTAGCTGCATTATTGTTACTGTGTCCGTATCTCTGACAGCTTTTTTATTTTTTTTACACAAAAAAAGCCAAAAAAAAAAAAAAAAAAAAGAAAACACAAAAAATTCATGTCATACCCCCTAGCGGAAAAGGCAATTAAAGAATCATTAGTTCTCGGTAAGTGGAACGATTTGTCACAGTGGATGAAGTCTAGAGATTGGAATATCATTATCCAAGCAATATTTATTTTAATAATAATTTCAAAGACTCGATTTTCATCATCAACAAAACAAAACTTTCACCAGCTCAGTTGTTTTATCTTTCTGAAGTTTCAAACTTCGCTGTTTTAAAAGTAATCATATTCAATTATTATTATTGTTATGAAAGTTGACTAATTTTCACTGTTTTAGTTTAGAAAATAAAAAATGGTAGGTAACTGAGTTGAAAACTTGGATTTTTTTTTTTTTTTGGTGAGCTTGGAAGTTGAAAGATTATTTCTTTTTGCCTTCTTGATCTTTCAATATAGATTTCGGTTTCTGGGTCCGAAGTTTTTGCGTTAAAGTTGTGTGCTTTTTGTTTGGTAAGTCCATTTGGATTGATTTCTCTCATTTGGGTTTTGTTTGGTGTTTTTGATTGATTTGATTTCTGTATATATTTTAGGTTAGTTCAGATTTAACCTTTTCGCTGTTTTCTGTGATGTTTAGGTCAAATACTGATTTAGGAAAGCTGGTGTATGTTTCTTTTAGGGGTTTTTATGATTAGGAGTACTATAAGGCAATAAAAATTCCATTCCACCAACTCTTTTACAATAGATTTTCAGCTTCGTCAGAGAAGCTGGAGCAAATTGATTAGTACCACAGGAGATTAAAGTACCAAAATAAGAGAAATGTAAACAGGACCCGCAACTCATCGCCTTTTCCATGGATACCTTCATTTTTGAGCTCGTAGGAAGTTGCCCAGAGATCTCACTTATCTATGAATTTTGTTACATGACATTAGTGCCGGTTCAAATTTGTACAGTGGGTATTGAAATTTTTTGGATTGTTTGTAGATAGCTACTGAATCTGGAGGTCTTTTTAGTATGCTTTGGATTTTAGTTTGGTCAAGTATGAGTTTCAAAAAAGTTGAATTTATCTTCAAATATCCTCCAAGAAGATTTTATGAAGATTTTCTTTGGCATAGGCTTCTAAATTGTCAGCTACTGCTATTTAGGTCTGTTATCTTTAGGATTTGTGCTTGTTCTGTGGCATTGCTGGGCAGAACGTTTTAAATTTAATATATGGACGCTTCTGAAATTTGGTGTTTGATTCTTTGCTTGGATATTCACTTTTTGATAGTCTTTCTTTGCAATCTTGATCTGCTCCTTCATAGAATATGTGAGGTTGAGTTTGTCTTTGAAAATGTCAAAATCTTCTATGTTGCAGTTTGTTTTACTTTTATTTCTGGTGTTTTTGACTTTTGAATTTATGTACTATTAACAAGGAAATGAAGTTTGGTACTGAGGTGTATGTTCTTTTTAACTAGCTTGTTTCACTGTAACTTTTCATACCTCTCTCCTTTCACTTGTCTGGTTTGCCCTTATTTATGTCAAATTTCTGATTGGGGGAATTGTGTCTTAAAGGCACAAAAAAATGGTTACTCTCCTTGTTGACCAACAGAGCTATCCTTCTATAAGAATTCTGAGTTGCCCATGTACTTGTTGGGATTGTTTTCTGTTTATCATTGATTGGTTGTGCATCTGAACCTAAATAAGATGAACATGATCTAGAAGGCTTCTTGAGACAAGGGTTTATACTTTCCGTGTTCTTTTGTTAGTTTCATCTGGTAGCTACTTTTGGCTGACCTGGAAATTGGTAGTTTGCTGTCTGTAACATGATTGACATTATTTCTGGCATCTGCAATCATGATTTTTTTTAGCCCTATGTACTTTCTTTTGTAGTTTGCTTGGTATTCTTTGGTTGGTTATCGGAGTGCATTTTGCTGTTATTTTGGTTACGACACTGTTTACTGCTCCCTGATTCCTGTAATTTTGGGGTTTTGTGGGTTTTTTAATTGCTTGATGGTTGACAGCATTTACTCTCCTAATCACTTATATCTGGCTGCTTTGGAATTCATTTTTTATAGCATCTGCGTCTGTTTATTTTTTTCCTTTGAATTGTCTCTATTGTTATCTTTAAGTGTAGATGATGATAAGTCTTGCAGTTCATTTCAGAGTAAGTTTGGGAGTTTTATTTTGTATGAGGGGAACTAAGGAAGTACAATCATGACATATGGATGGTAGAACAGTGAATTCTGGTGCAAAAGATGAGAAGAAAACAGCTAAAGGATGCCGAGCTTTGATACACAATTATCAGTGACCAACGCAGTGTAACTTCCCTCTTTATTCTTTTTCAATTTACAGTTTCAATCTTCTATCAACTTATGATTCACTTCCATCCCTTGCTACTTAAATTTATTAATATTGCTGTAATATTTTATCTTCATGTTATCATATAATATATCCGTATGTTTTTCCTCTTAAGTTTCACTGAAGTTCCTAGAATAAATCTTCTGTTCATCTAAAATATTATTTCATTAGTTTGATGTCGAATTGAACACCATAACTTAACATGGTAGAATTGAACATTCAATTGGTTAGGATTTTCATTCAATTCATAGCAAGGCAGTATATATAATTAGTTTTGGTAGTTGGAGATGTTTGGCTGTTTGTGATTGCCATGGAAAGGAATCTTTTTTAGGATAAGAAATATATTGCAATACAGTCATGTGTTTCACTGAAGTTATTTTAGAACTCTTAACCCACATTTGTGAGTTGTCTAAAATCCCCTCCCAAAACCCTAGCTTCTCTCTCTCACGATAAATTGGATGTGTGATGGTATTGTTTGCTATCAGTATAATGTTTTGACGTGTCTTAAGTAACTTTTTTGGTACAATACAAAACTAATAAATGCAAATGTCATTTTCTGACGCTTAGAAAATAAAATAAAGCTCAAATTAGATGTTCATGCAGTTATGCCTGTCAGTGCACTCATGATTACTTACATCTTGGTAAATTCTGATTTTCAGTTGCACTGAGGGAAGCACAATCCATTCCTTTTGTGTTTCAGACTTTGGGACATTTGATCAATCTGTTGGATTTCGCCTAGAGAATGCTGTTAACCTGAGTGGAAGTATGCATTCTGCATGTAATCTTTAAAATTGAGAATTGGAGCACTCATGTTTGAAATGGTTTTTTTTTTTTTAATTTATTTTAGGAAAAAATTATGTAGACCTAATGTGCCTCATGAATATTAAGTGGTATGTGATGGTGCATGCTTGTTCTTTTAGGGAAAAAATTTACATAAGTTTGATATGCTCCATGAATAGTAGTATCAAATAGCGTAAGTGTGATTTCCTGGTGGCTGCACCAGTATCTTTAATGAGTGGTGCAGCTTCGATCATCAGCTTGTTTTCCAGTATTGATGTGCAACATAGGATGCTTCTTCTCCTTAGCACACCTTATACTTTTTAAACCTACAACTTTTTGTAATTTTATGGAAGTTTTTCCAAGAAGAAATTTCTGACAGTGGAAGTGATGAGTTGTTAAGTTTTGGTGTTAAGAAAATAAGTCTTCTGTTTTTAGTATTTTAACTGAAATATTTTAAACTCGTAGATGGTTTCATTTCACAGCTTTTAGGATTGAGGATGTGTATGGCAAACCTTTATCTTGGCTTTACATATGTTTAATCATTAATATTCAACTAATATTCTTATAAATTTTTCAAAATAGAAATATGATGAGTGGAAAGTCTTTTTCCTTATATCTCTATGAAGGATTTGACATGACATTTGGCAATGCAGACATTGTGTTTAATTCAGCAAAAGCAAGAGACCAACCAGTTCCTTCTGATCGCAATCATATTGGCACTTTGGATAAGGTGGATTTTGTTTCTTTCATCTTATAATGAGTGAGTATTTTAGTTGTTGTAATGCTTGGTTGTATAATTTTACTCTCCTTGTTGCCTGAAACAGACTCCAACTTCATTTAGAACTATAAATCCATCCACCAGCCAAGTTGAATCTCAGAGGCCGCAGTTAGAAAAAGGTCAACAAACAAATCTAGTCTCTGTATCTAGTGGTAATACTGAAAACTGGGGAGAATCCAATATGGCTGATGCTAGTCCAAGGACTGATATCTCAACAGATGCAGAAACAGATGAAACAAAGCAGAGGGTATATTTTATTTTTTATCTTCTCTCCATATCTCCATAGTCTAATTTAATAGTTTTTTGGGACCTTTTTAGACGGTTGTTACTGCTTAATGTTCTTTAGATTAGGAATGCATTTATCCTTAACACAATCAAAATGCATCTGTTATTCTAAATGCTGGAATATGCTAGAGTAAGAAGCTGTAATTTAATAGAATATGCCTAAGTCAAAAGGGGCAGGGAAGACCTAAGGGTATATGGAAGTCATAGAAAGGAACCTTGCTTTTAATGATCTTACTTGGAATTTGGTCCCAAGTAGAGTGCTTTTTTGGGATATGATTCACTTAGCCAAGATCATGTAGTGGAGCAAGTTTTTGTTTGTTGTCATTGTTGTTATTCTACTTGCTTTGAAATGACTCAGGTTAATCAATTGTGTTTCCAGTCTGACATTTTATTTCTTCTGTGCAGTTTGATAGTGGAAAATCTAATGCTGTTGCAGTTTCTGATTCTAGTGACCGATCAAAGAGTAATTTGGATCAAAAGGTCAGATACTTTGTGTTTTTTACATGAATAATGGCTGAGCAATAAATTGGTCATGTTGGTGATCTTTTGTTGATAAAATTCTGCAGACTCTTCGCAGACTTGCTCAAAATCGTGAGGCTGCAAGAAAAAGCCGATTGAGAAAGAAAGTATGCCCTTGCCCCTTAAATTTAATGCATTTATTCAACTTTTTTTGGGTTTCATTTTATCTTGCTTCTTTTTTCTTAGTTTACGTTGTTGTAGTGCGAATTAAGACTTCTTGTGGCACTTGATTGGTAGATGACATGAGTCATCCACTTTATTTCTGGGCATTTGGGACCAGTTGAAGATAGCATGGGCCCAGATGGACTCCTAAATATATGAGCTTAGAAGATAGAACTACATATCACAGATTGCCTTAAAATTTTTTAGTAGTTGCTGAAAAAATGTGGCTATAGTAGAATCTAAGTGTTTTCTTCTTACCGCTTGCTTTAGAAGTAATAGTTATATATAAATTTCTATTGATGTATGGATGTGTCCTTGCTTTCATCTTGATAACATGTTAGAGTACCATTTTGACTATGAGTGTGGCTATTTTTACATTCTTTGGTTATCATGCACGCTCGCCTTCTGCAGAACTCAATTAGAAAATGGAAAAAAGATGACTATTAACTATTGCGTACTTTATGGTTTCACGTTCTTATGATTGTTTCAATTTTTTGTCACTATTTACCATTGGATACTTCGTGCTCTTAAATTCTCATGCTTTGTAACTCTCGTCGATTTGAGATTCAATGCTTGAAGTCCTCTCTTTTATCTAAATGTTTGATTTTGATGGTTTTGCTGCATAAGATGCTTTAGCATGTGTATCTTTGTGTTTGAGTTCACATGGCACGTGTTGTTTTGCATGAAATATCAAATTTAATATCCTATATTGAGGCACATCATCCTTTTTTCATCCACAGGCATATGTGCAACAGCTGGAGAGTAGCCGTTTGAAGTTGACACAACTGGAGCAGGAGCTTCAGCGGGCACGGCAGCAGGTTAGACTTGGTCCTTCATCACTACATGCACTGTGTATTCAGTTATTTATTCAAATGTATTAGTTATGATGTTGCCTTTCCCTGCAGGGTATTTTCATATCAAGCTCAGGAGATCAAAGTCATTCAATGAGTGGAAATGGTAATAATTCTTTCTTCCTTTTTTTTTTTTTTCTTTCCTTGAAATGAGTTCTTGGTGAACTTTTCTTCTTGTGATTGTAGTATGAGTCTTATTTATTTGTTGGAGTGGTTTATTGAAGCAATAGAACGCCTAACAGAAATTATTTGTGCACAAGATCAGAATTCCCGGTCCTGTGAATGGACAATTTATGCTAAAATCTAAAGGATTAGAAGTCATAGGACCGTGTTCAATTTTGTAGGGCCTTGCTTTATTAGCTCCTTATATGCAGTCGGTTATAATAATATCTAAAGAGCAAATTGTTAAATGTACCTCTTAAGAATACAATACTACTTATTCCCCCCCCCAAAAAAAAACAAAAAAAAACCTGTAAAATAGCTCTTGCTTTTCTTAAATGTGCCTTTGGTTTTCAATTAATAATTTTTTATGCATCAGATTGTTAGATATCTGAAATAAGAGATATCTTGCATCACTGTTGGCTATGTACATGTCTAATGAATGATTAAAAATCTAAGGTCACACTTCTCCTAGCATACAAGAGGCTAAATGGGTAAATTTTCCTTTATTATAAATATGCCCATATCCTGAGTGAGGTGCTTAAGAGCAAAGCTTTTTATAATTGTTTTCTCCAATGCCACTTTTTCTCTGTGCTTCCCATTTTGGCATGAGCATTCTCCAGCATCTCACATTAATAGGTGCATTCATATGCCCTTACATGTCAAAACCCTTTTAAATCTGTTTCCATCATGTTGTACTTGGTGGTTCCCACCTTCTCTTGAACACTTTGGTTTATAGTTAAAATAAGTTGTTTGTAGATTACATATACTTGAATTTATTCGTTTCAGATACCAAATACTAGACATGGGTTCCTTTAATGCATGGCATAGAAAACGATGCTAATAAAAAAGGGCAGGCCAGTGCGCAAGGCCTTGTCTGGAAATATATAGATGTATCCAGCCTTACTCTGCTTTGCAGGGTGACTGCACCAGTGCCACTTTCTTATTCCCCCCTTTTGTTATATTACATGCAACCAGCTGCATCTTGTGTATTATGAAAATCTACATTTCAAATGCATGGAGTGTGATCATGGAGGTTATTCTCTTGAAATTTTTTTGTTCGTATGATAACTGGCATGCAGAATTAAAATTACCAATATAATCATGTATTTTTGGTCATTTCTTTTCTTTGCAGGTGCCATGACATTTGATGTAGAATATGCAAGGTGGCTGGAAGAGCAAAATAGACAAATTAATGAGTTGAGAACGGCAGTAAATTCTCATGCCGGCGATGCAGAACTTCGTATTGTTGTTGATGGTGTAATGGCTCACTATGATGAAATTTTCAAGCTGAAAAGCAAGGTGGCTAAGGCAGATGTTTTCCATTTGTTGTCAGGCATGTGGAAGACACCTGCTGAAAGGTGTTTCTTGTGGCTTGGTGGCTTCCGCTCATCTGAGCTTTTAAAGGTGAGGCCATATCAATTTGCGGGCACAATTAATTAGAATGCTAACCTTTTAAAGAATGCAGTCATAAAAAAACTATTTTTTTCTCTATTCTTTCCCTTTTCTCTTCGGTTTACGGGTTATGATTGGTTTTCATACTTCTTTTATGGATTTGTATGTCTTGTCTGAGGTTCTGTCCAGAAAACTGCAACTAATCAATCAGGACTTCATTAGGGGATGACCAGGGAATATTCAAAAGAATCCCATCCTAGGTTAGGTATACCGTATAATAATATTGCAACCTTATGTTTATCATGAAATAAAGATTATGATGAAGTAAGATTTTTGAAAAATAGGAAGAAAATTGGTTGAGAACTTTGTTCAATATCATGTTGATGGAAGAAAAATAACGATGAATTAAGGTTGTTTATTGCAGCATTATTGGTTTAAGCACCCATGGAGTCCCTATATTACGTAACCTTATGCAATTATGTCCCTACTAAAAACCTAGGCAAATTAGTCCCTCTATGTTTAAAAGTTAAGCAAAACGGTAATGTTAGTAATGGAAGTAAACAGAAAATGTCAAAATGTTGATGTGGCACTTAACCCCGGTTAAAATTATGATCTGGCTTAAAGATAATCCCTCAAGTTGAGCTTTTCACGGCTTAAAGGAAGGCTTATTGACAATGCATTTCTTGTGTGCAAAATTGAAAATTTATGAAAATTACCAGTTCATCTGGTTTGAATCTCCAAATAAAGTAACAAACCTTGTCTATCTTGTTGATCCAGATTGGTTTTGTTGGTTGAAATATCAGCCAAAAATAAATAAATAAATAAATAGAAAGTGGAAGAAGAACAAAAAAAAAAGGTAGTTTGTTCCAGGTGTCAAAGACTCAAAAAGAGTGAGGCATTGCTGGAACTGCTGTCTTGTTCTTGTAAGAGAAACCCCAATACGTACTTTCTTACAAGCCTTCAACATTCCTTAAGCATAGGATCAAAATATTCTCCTTTTCTATATCGTTTTTTAGATTTCTACTAAGAAAGGGAGGGATGGATTAAGAACAAAGAAAATGAGAGAACCTTCTGTTTTGGTCATCTCTGAAAAGCCATGGGAGATGCAGAGTGACCTTCTGATAATACATGGTACTTTCATAATGCATCCTTTTCAAGCCAGTTCCCATGTCCGGTTGTCCGGAAAATGTTAAACAATGAAAAATATTGCACAACAAACCTCTCGTATGCTCTTTCTTTTCTCCATTCTCAACATTATTATAACCCCTTGCAAAGTTCTCTTCGATGACTTCGGGATTTAGGGTTCAGCTTGTTTTGGGATTTTAGATATTTTAGGGCTTTTGATTTTCAATTTTCAAAGACTAATTCAGGTTTGCTTTGCACGTTTTCTTATTTGGAAATGATATCTTGGGATTTTTCTTGGGATTTAGGGTTCAAAGATGGGATTTGGTTCTTTAAGGCAAATTGATTTTTTCTTTCTTTTTTCAATTTTTTTTTTACTACTGCTTTGAAAGTTTTGTTTTGGCCCAACTGTTCAATTACTTTAAGATAACGTTTAGTTTTAATATTTTTTCCTTTTCAGTTCTTTTTTTCTTAACGTGGCTTTAATTTTTTAAGGGATATAAACAGTTATTGTTATTTTTATAAGCCATGTCATAATTTTAACGGGGGTTAAGTGCCACATCTGCATTTTAATTTTTTCCCAATTACATCTGTTACTGACATTACTGTTTTGCTTTACTTTTAAATGTATAAGGGCTAATTTGCCTAGGTTTTTAGTAGAGGACCAAATTGCATAAGGTTTTGTAGTACTGGGAATCCATGGGTACTTTAACCAGCATTATTAGAGCTATTTGTTAGCGAGTTAGGCTTCCCTATGTAACAGCCCAGCTTTTGTTCTGAGGAGTTGGTTTTTCTTTGTTTTTCCTTTCGTTGACAGGATCCTACTCTTTCCTTCGGATGACATATGCCTAAATAGGCTTTCGACAGCCTTCCTAATTTTCATTGATCTCGTTTTTTGGTAAATCAAGTCACTTTTTTTTCATAACAAATATTACAAATAAATAACAAGGATTTATGAGAAACAGGAAGGGGGAGAGGGAGAGGTGAATTTCTCTGTTGTCTTGTCTTTTAGCCATTTTCTAAATGTTAAATCCATTTCAGAGATATTCATTCATGTATATCGACACCCTCATTTTTGTATGGTTGCTTTATCTACCGTAAAGGCTTTGGCCTTTCTCGTTTCTCAGTTCACCTTAACCCTAGTAAAAATAGTAATCTTTTGGCTGTTGGCTGACAATTTCCTTAAATACACAATTTCCTTGCAAAAAGAACAATAGAAAAGTGCAGAAGGTGGAGTTGATGCTATGGATATGGTAAAATGAGAGCAAGGAAAGGATTGGTTGGGAATTTTAATGCCGGGTGAGCTGTGAGTGAGAATGACGAAGTTACTGCCACACTGCCTTGATTTTGTATTAGGCCGCAGCTTGCCTATGAACTTTTCTTGTCCCGTCTGACTGCCATACCTGTGCATGCTTGTATGTGCATGTCATAGGAATGTGTAGTATGTGTGTACACCATGGCATATTACAATTCATCTGTCAAAATACTGAAGTTATGAAACTGGTAAATTCACGATTACCTGATAATTAAAACTTTCAACAGAATTTAATAAATGGTTCTAATTTAAATACAAAAAATGTGGTAGAATTTTGGTATGATTCCTTGTATCCTTGTTCTCAGTTTTCTCATGAAAAATAAAGTAAATTCAGCAAAATAGAGATGGTAGTGGATTCATCTCTAGTCAGCGGTTGTATACATGACTTGTTCTGATTAGAGAACCTTAAGGATATGAGGAGGCTTATCTAACTTGTCTGAAAATTCTTGCTTTTCAAATTCCAGGTGTACATGCATAAATCTGATTCTTGTATATTCTGTTTACAGTGGATCAATAGAGCAACATCCTCCCCTCCTCTCAACCCCCCCCCCAAAAAAAAAAAAAAAAAAAAAAAACCTCCTTTTACGTCAACATTTTGTTTTCTTCATAACTCATCTTTTCAGAATTCAATGGTTATGGTTTGCAGCTTCTTGTGAACCAGTTGGAGCCCTTGTCAGAGCAACAGTTGGTGGGAATTGGCAACTTGCAGCAATCCTCCCAGCAGGCTGAAGATGCATTATCCCAAGGTATGGAGGCATTGCAGCAGTCTCTGGCTGAGACACTGTCCAGTGGATCTTTAGGCTCCTCCGGAACATCTGGGAATGTGGCTAACTACATGGGTCAAATGGCGATGGCCATGGGGAAGCTAGGAACCCTTGAGGGGTTTATTTGTCAGGTAATGCCTTTTTTCCCCTTTTTTCTTTCATTTTTTTACCCACAATTTGAAACTTCTAGAGAATGCATTGAACCAATAATTATGAACTAAGTAACTTAGGTTAATTAGCGTTGGCTGATTTCTGATATGAGAAAAGATGAAACTCGTAGAAGATTTTGGTTACTTGCAGTTTTCTGTAGAAAGGCCAATATAATGTTCTGCTAGACTTAGAAATGTTTGTTAATTTAAACTGATATGTGAAAGAGTTTTGTTGAATGTTGCAATTCAAAAACCCGTACTTAATTCTGTTTTTAGGTAACACATAACTTCCATTTAGTGTGTAGACGAAGTTCTTGAGCCATTCATAAAATTCTTTTTTTTTTGGATAATTTATTCATCAGTCTCATGCTCATGTAAACTAAATATCTACGTACAACTTTATTGGTGGCTTTAAGTTATCCTTTTTCCCCCTCTCGTCGTTAGTTTTTCAAATAATTTTTCTAATAAGTTAATATTACCAGGCTGACAATCTACGGCAGCAAACGCTACAACAAATGCTTAGGATATTGACAACCCGCCAGTCAGCTCGTGCACTTCTTGCGATACATGATTACTTCTCCAGATTACGAGCTCTTAGTTCCCTATGGCTCGCCCGACCAAGGGAGTGAAGCCCTCCTGTCTGCTGGGAATATCACGACTCCATTTTTATAGCCAGCTCACCGGTAACATTATTCGGCCCTTTCAATATAAAATTTGCTGTGCTCTGGTTTCAGTAGTCCTTGCCATCATCTGTATCTAAGGTGTCTAGTCTTTGTTGTATTGCCTGTTGTGAAATTAGTATTAGATCCTGAGCAGCTTCTCTACACTAAGAATTTGTAGTTATATTTGTCATATACATCTTGTATCACTACAATCAATCATTGTCATCAGTTGCATTTGTAGACAAGAATTTGAATGGCTTCTTTTTTTTTTTTTTTATTTTTATTTTTTGAGCCAATATTTCAGTAGTGAAATTTTGGGAGGCAAACAGAGCAGAACGAAACTCAGTGGTCCTATTAGTTTGTATTTGTGTTGTGCATTATTTGCTTCCAAGGAGTGAAACCAAATTTTCTTTTGGTTTACTTCTTTATTATGGTAGTTTAATAAAATGGATTTTTTAAATAAACTAGTTAAATTTTTAAAGAGTTTTGTCTTTTATACGGTGGTAATGAATCTCTTGCGCTTTATAAATGGGACTAAGGATTAATTTGGATTTCCATCGGACCAAGGTGAGAATGGGATTAAGTGTCCATTTGGATTTCACTGGATCCATGATAAGACAGAATTTTGAGGTATAATCTTTTGTATTGGTCAGTGAAAACTATTTGGGAAACAATGGGGCGGCACGGTTGCGTAAGCTCTAGTGGGTATAGGGTTGTAAACGAATCAAGTTTGAATGAGCAAGGCTTTGTGTTTGTTTATTTTTCCATTTATTTATGTTCTGTTTGTATTAAGAATTTTTAATATTTGTTCAAACTCAGTTTGTTTATTTATAGGGGTGTCTAGGCCCGGTTCGGGGTTTGGTTTATTTAAATTATATAAACTTGTTTACGAACATTAAATGAATATGTTTATTAAGATATAATCAGATATTTTCATGGATAATAAAAAAGCAAACAAACAAATAAACAAACAAAATTTCACATAAAGAGCATTCCTAGAAATAAAAATAACAAAGGAGCATTCGTACCCTTTAAGCATTTTTAAAAATAAAAATAACAAAATAGCATCTAAATCCTTTAATTGTTAAAGGACTTGTTAAACATTCGACATAAACAACATCCAAAAACAAGTAATAAGACAAGAAAACATATTTCATTAAGCTCCATGGTGGTTATCACATAAAACAAGAATCGCCTTTTATATTTGAAGCCTTTTTAAAAACCGATATATATATATATAT
>JBBYHL010000002.1:3423327-3433611 GCA_038381835.1 Adansonia madagascariensis | reverse complement strand
ACCTTTTGAGTTCCACAAATGAACAATTTTGTTTGTTTTCAAAGCAATAAATATAATGCTAAAGTCCATATACCATAGCAATTCCTACTTTAAAAACTAAACAACATAGAGACTCGTGATACTAATTTTATTAAGAAAGCAAAGAATTCAAAGTCGGTTTTGTGAACAATATGTATACTTATATTTTTAAGATTATTATTTTATATATTTTTGGTTAAATTTTTAAATTTAATTTATAGACAAAATTTAATAATTATCATATGTTATTTTATTTTTTTTGAAAAAATTATCATGTCTATTTTAAGTTATATTAATTTTTGAGTTTTGCTTACGTGTGTTTAAAACATTTTTTAAGATTAATTAATATATTTATAGTATAATATTATATTTAATGCAATAGTTGATTAATTTTATTTTTATTTTCAATTTATTGTATGAAAAAATTATTATATTATTTTATTTTTAAATATTGCATGTAGGGTCGTATGCAGTCGAGTCGAGTCTAAGTTGTAAAATGATCATGTTTGGCTTTAAAATTTGAGATTCGAAGTTCGATTTAAGCTTGATTGAGTTTTATTTTTTAAAACTTAGCTCAATTCAACACAAAAAATTAAAATGCTCAAGTTGGTTCATTCAAGCTCATTTACATAATTAAAAATAAATTCAATTTTTAAACTCAACATTAAACTTATTTATTTATTTATATTTAAGCTCAAATTAAAATTAAAATTTTTAATACTAATTAAAAATAACTAAAATTTGATTAAATTTATCAGTTACTCGAGTTAAATATTAGGATAATTTGAATTTGACTCGCTCAAAATCTCATGTTACTCGAGCTCAAGTTCGAGAACAATCGAACTGAATTTAATTTTTTTGTAAAATATAATTAACTTGCAAGTGCAAATATTTTATTTATATCCCTATTTTAAAACACTTATTAACAAATTTTTAAATTTTTAATTAAAATTCTAAATTTTTGTTTAAATCTGATAATTTTTTATATAATGCAACTAGATGAACAATACAAATATATATATACACACACACACACATAGCTACAACATACTTCATGTAATTGATAATGAGCCAAATACTTGTTTTTATTTTTATTTAATTTAAAAAAAACAGATGTAGTTATCCTTATTTTCTAGCATCATCTGGAAGCTGGGTCCAGGCATAACTTTACTTTTTAACGAAGCGCGAACGGAAAAAAGGACTGAAAAGAAAAAAAAAAGCATAGCATTTAATTATTTCTCTGTCTTGTCCTGAAAAGTCAAAAGAATTAATTGCTTTCCCATTTTTGGAATTAAACCCCGAAATTACTTCCTGATTCGTGGCATCACTAAAACCGTTGGATCTTTGAAACAGTTGTCAGAATACTTTTTTTTGCTGACATATGTGACGACGTCGTTAAGGGGGCAATTTTCGTGCCTGAATGAAATGTTCTCGAGTCTTTTGACCTTTCAGATAGAAAGCGACAATTGCGGGATATCTTTTGGGTTTTTTTTTTTTTTAACTTTTTTTGCCCCCTATACGGTTCTTTACCGTACAGTTTGTCAAACGGCTGTTTGGACTTTGGACCTTGACATTATACGTTTGGTAATAACAACGTGCAATAAAGTTCTATTTTGGTACGGTTTGACAGTTACGAAACCAAATTTTTATTTTTAAATTTAATATACAAACTAATATTCTATATGAATATTTGACTTAATTGTTAATTTTTATATATATATATATATTTCTATTTATAGAATTGAATTCAAAATTTCGCAATTAAAGAAAAAGAAGTTGAAATTATCCCAATTTTTTTGGTTACCAAATTCAATATCACATATTCAATTTAATGTCAAAATCAAAATTTGTAGATTAGCATGACAAGTATATATAATAATAATAATAATAATAAGAAGAAGAAGAAGAAGAAGAAGAAGAAGAAGAAGAAGAAGAAGAAGAAGAAAGAGTTAGATTTTTTTCAATATGTATGTAAATATTACAAAAATTATTATTGATACGTTGGTATCTTTTAAGAGTAACGGTATAAATTAATTAAGTTAAATTTTATTTTTGATTAGGCTTTATTAGTAATCTATTTATCTATCTTTATTTTTTTTAAAGGACTAAAATTTTAAAAAAGCCTTTGAATTCTACTAGTTTATTTAAATATGCCTTTATATTTTTTTATTCTATATAAATAAATCATTATCTTTTGATTTATATTTGAATAAGCATTTATTTCAAATGAAAGATTGACTTATGTTTAGATTTATTTATGAGCTGAGCTATTCGTTAGGGTTAAACCTTGGATATAACATTTTCTAATTTGAATAAGCAGGGATTACTATTTAACAATAAAAATATTTTTTATTTAAATTTATTATAAATAACAAAATATTAATATAAAAATATTTTAAATATTTAATAATTTATAAATAGTAATTCGGGTTTTCAATTTTTAGGCAAGAAATTTAAAAAAATTTTTGACTATTGGCTGTCTCATTCCCTGATGCCTCTATTTATGTAAAATGATTTATATAAGTTTAAATTAAAGGTATGGGCTTTTTTGGATATAATTTAAATGTTAAGAGTTTATTTGGGTACAATTTAAATGTTAAGGCCTTATTTGGATACAAATTAAAGATTGTGAGTTTATTTGGACATAATAAAAGTATAAGAACTTATCTAAATAAAATAATAAAATTTAAGATTTTTTTAATATTTTAGCCCAAAAGAAAAAAAAAACCCTCAAAATTAAATCGATAGAAGTACATAAATGAAATTGTTTGGCTAATATTCTTTTATTAATATATTCGATTCTTAGTTTTAATGATAATTCTAACCTCTTTTCTAACTTTAAATGCATAAAAAAGAAGAAATGATTTTACCATTAATAGTTAAGATTCATTTAATCTCCATAATAATTGATCTTGGATATAACTCCTTTAATGTTATATCTCAAACCCATTAAAATGAGGTAAAGGCCTAAAGGGGTACAATGAAAAGAAAAATTACATTATACAAAAATTATTTTTTGTAATATTAAAATAAAAAAAAAGGTGAGGTAGGATAGTTTTCAATTCTTAAAACTATTTTTTATATTTTTCATTAAGAGTAAAATATTAAAGAAAATGTTGTCATATGATAGTTTAAGTGCTAGTATTATTTTCTATTTTTTAGATTTTTAGATTTTTTAAGAGTAAAATATTAAAGAAAATGTTGTCATATGATAATTTCTTTTAAATGTTGTCATATGATACTTTTTTAAAATAATTGTGTGAAGGAAGAAGTTTAAGGGAGAGAAATTAGAATGTTGAATTTTAACTATCTCGAAAAATAAAGGGACGTTTGGATGAGAAAATTTTAAAATTTTGAAGAATTTTAAAATGCTAGTATTTTAAAATTCACAAATTAAAATATTATTATTAATACTTGTAATTGTATTTTTTGGATAAATAATTTTTAGAAAGAAATTCTGAATATTTAAATTTGATGAAATAAAAATAATTATAATTAATAATATTAAAAGTAATATAAGAAAAATATGCAATATAGATGTCCTCAGATTTTTGTAAATGTATAGATTTTTCTAATAACATAAAAAATAATTTTTAAAATAATTTTTTTGCAGTTAAAATTGAAAAAAAATAATAATCGCATTAAAAAAGGAAATATAATAAATGCTATCATTTTAGTAAAAAATCAAATAACTTTGCAAATTATAGTTGGAATTTGAAAAAGAAATTTGAGTCATCTAAAACTCCTCTTTCAAATTTCAAGAATTTTAAAAATTTTAACTTTTATTTTGCCTTTCAAATTTCAAGAATTTTAATAGTTTTAATTTTTTATTTTGTCAAACAAAAAATTTTATTTTAGAATTAAAAAAAATCTCTCTACAAATAAATTACCTCTTCGAAATCCCTCGTCCCAACATATTTGATATAGGATTGTTATATGATTCATGAAAAAAATTAGGGTTTTTATTTTTAATAAATAAAAAACGATAATTAAGGCAAACCTCTAAGTCTCTTTTAATGTATCTAATAATTCATTTGTATTAAATGATATTGTATATGAAATTTACAAAGGAAAATGTTAGAAATCTTGAAGCTATATGGTGCAAAAATGATTTGAAAATAATTGTTACCTATAAAATGAAATTTTATAAAATAATAAAAAATAATTATTTTGTTGAAAATATAAAAGAAAAAACCCACATTACAAACACATTTAATAATTATAAAAATCAATTGCAATATACAAAACATAAAATATTTAAATATAATTAGCATGATATATTTAATGTACCTATTGTATTAGTGTTTAAAATTTTAATACATAATAATCTATATTATAACCATATTTAGATAAAAATAAAATATAATATGAATATATAAATTATCAAATATACTTTTTATCCTTAATAGTCAATAAAAGCAATGCATTTTGTCCCAAAACATTTTAGATATGAAAAGGACTCTCACCTTACCATTACCATTTCATTGGAGGTTAAAAAAGGTGCTTTTGACAAATAAAATAATATTTTGACCAATGTAATAATATACCAACTTTTGAAATTAATTTCTTATAAAGCCTCACTCGTTGTAATGGATTTAAAATCTAATTTTTAAATAAAAGATCATACATCAATCAACTGAGTTAGATATTTGGGTATGATTGATACTTATTTTCAAGCTAAGTCTCAAAGTTTATAAATTTGATTTGGGTTTATAAACATAAAATAAATCTTGTTTATTAATTAAAAAAAATTAAAGGATGAATCAAGTTCTTTGATTGTAAGAATAAACATTTACCATTGAATTAATAGTGTGTTTGTTTTGTTGGAATTTAATAGAGGATGAATACAATAGTTATTTAGTAGGAGTAAATACTATAAAGAGGTAATAAGTATTACATAATTAGGTTAATTGAATGAAAACTATAACATTGTTTGGTTAAGTAAAATAATATTACGGAATAGATAAGGAATAAGTATAAAATGACTTTATCACCCTTGAATTAAATAAATAATATTTTACAAATATATTAAATACTTATATAATTTAAATTAATTATATTAATAAATTAGAAAATTAAATTAAAAAATTATTTATTAGAATATTTTAATAAATATTATTTAAAATTATATTAAAATAATACTCTTTAATATATAAGTTTATTTTATATATTAAATATTTTTTCATAATATATTAAATATTCAATTTATAAAATCATATTTAAATATAAAAATACTTTTAGGTTTTTTCTTTTCGTGTTTATATAACCAAAGTTTTTTTCCTCAATTTCACTATTTTTCTTCTCTCTCTAATATCTCTCTGTTTCTTTTTCTTCAAACCTAAACCCAGAAAATATGAAAACCCAGAAACCACTCTACAAAACCTAGTTTTTGGCTACCGTCATCGTGCCCTAAAAAATTCTTAAATTCCACTATTAAATTCCTTTTAAGTCTTTCTTTTTATTTTTCTCTGATTAGATTTTTTTTTTCTAAAAACCACCAAAAAATCTTAGATCTACAAAAGTTTCTCGCAATTTGCATTTTTTTTTGCAATCCTTCGCCTTTGAAAATGCTTCGATTTTTTTATATATTTTTCCCCTTGCTATTCTCCTTTTCTCAACTTTTAAGTTCTAAATCGATCTCTAAAACTTAGACCCAAAGAAAGAGAAAGTTTCTTTCTTACACTTTTTGTGTTTCTTTGGGTGTTTTTGTGCTGGTTCCCCTCTTAGGATGAGTTTAACAATTTTAGGGCTTTCTCTTCTTGCTTTATGGTTTCTGATTTGGGTTTTTGATTGAAATCGAACAAAAAAATGTTATTCCACAGTGTCCCAGAATAACCATTTAGAATAGCCACTCAGTAGTGGTGGTGTTGAATGGCTATTCCGGGACTATTTATACTTTCTTCTATTTTCATTACCTCTTTCAACTTAAGGTTTAAATACTGACTTGAGTATTAGAGCGTGCATCAGAGTATTAACTCCAATCGTTCCTGACAGTTTTTTTTTGATACAGGTATTTTCATTGAAATACCACAACAAATTTGGAGATCAAAAATTGGCACCGCCTGTGAGAATCGATAAGCCATATGTCGTAATTGAAATCTTATTTAAGTTTCAAAATCACAAACTTTTTCCCCATCGACCAACTTTTAGGTGAACTATTTTCCTTCGAGCATTATCATTCTAGGCATTAACCCTTTTTTCAGGTTTCAAAAGAGCAAACTTGTTCCTCGTCAACCAATTCTCAGATGACATATTCCTCGAGTAATACCTTTTTAAGCATTTAGCCTATTCAAGCATTTAGCCTTTTCAGGCTCTCTATTGCCTTTTCAGGCTCATCGTTGCCTATTAAGGCTAACCAAAAGCCTCTCAGGGTAAGCATCTCATCGATAAAAATATTTTTTTGGTTTTTTATTTATATATAAAGCAAAGTTTTTCCCCTCGTTTTGATCTTTTTTCTCTATTTACATATCTTCCTTTTTCTCTTTCTTTAAACCTAAATTCAAAAAATATGAAAACCCAGACACCACCATAAAATCCTATTTTTTGGCCGACTATCACAAGCCACTATTGTCCCTACCCCAAAAATTTCTCAAATTCCACCATTAGATTCCTTTAAAGCCCTTCTTTTCATTTCTCTTATTAGATTTTTTTTAAAGAACCACTAGAAAATAATAGATCTACAAAAGTTTCTCATAATTTTCTCTCTTTTTTTCTCCATCCTCCACCATTGGAAATGCTTTAGTTTTCTTATATATTTTCCCTTGCTACTCTTCTTCTCATAAACTTTTGAGTTTCAAATTGATATCTAAACCTTAAATTCGAAGAGAAAGAAAGTTTCTTTCTTCCATTTTTTGGTTTTTTGGCTATTTTTATGTTGGTTCCCCCTTTAAGATGTGTTTTAACAAATTTTCAGGGATTTTTTTCTTACTATGTGGTTTTGATTTGGATAAAATTGGATAAAAAAGGTTATTTCACATTGTCATGGAATAACCATTCAGTGGTGGTGGTACTGAATATTTATTCTGGGACTCTTTATTTTTTATTCTATTTGAATTATCTCTTTCAACTTATGGCTTAAACATTGACTTGAGTGTTAGAGTATCAACTTCGGTCATCATTGACTGGTTTTGTTTTGCAGGTCTCTTCATCAAAAGACCATGACCAATTTAAACATCAACAATTGGCACCATCTGTGAGAATCGATATGCCATATGCCTGTAACCGAAATCTTGTTTGGGTTTCAAAAAAGCAAACTTGTTTCCCATCAACCAACTCTCAGGTGAGTTTTTCCTTATAAAGTACTACCTATTTAGGCTTATCAGTGCTTTTTGATATCTTATTTGGGTTTCAAAAGAGCAAACCTATTCTTCATCCACCAATTCTCAAGTGACCTATTACACATCGATTACTACTTTTTTAGGCATTTAACCTATTTAGGCACTTAGCCTTTTTAGGCTTTTCATTGCCTTTACAGGCTTGCTAGAAGTCTTTTTAGGCCCGAAAGCCTCTCAAGCCAAACACCTCGCCAAAAGCCTAGCTTCAATGTCTTTCAAACTTCTTTATGAATTCACACACACATGAACTTAAGAAGCTATATAGAGCTCACCACTGTAGGTATTAAGCTAACCAAGCTATACGGATGTTTAGCCACATTCAACCCTATGTAGTTGATGTTGGCGAGCCACTTCAGTTATAAAATGATTTTATCAACAAAAGGCAAACACAAACCAATAACTCGCATTCCCAAACAAATGCTAATGATAAGTATAATTTATTCAACAACTCTTGCAAAAGGCGAAGTCAGTTAGCTTATAACCACCTTCGTCCCTAGATGGAGGGACAATTGTTATATCTATATAGATACCTAAAGGTATTTTAGTAACTACTTTACTTATGTATCGAGTATAGAAAGTAAAAACCTCCATAGAGGGAAAATGGGTTATTCTCTTTAACCCTAAATTCTTTACTCTTGATTATATTTATATTATTACAAACATTAACTTGGACGTCGTTATCGAAGTGCCAACTCTAGTGTTTTTGACTGTTTCTATGTTGCAGGTCTCTTCATCCAATGACTAGGAGCAATTTGGACACCAACCAGCAGTATTATTAAATGTATAGCAAGGTACATTTAAAAATATACGTGCATATATATATATATATATGTGAAATAGAATTGGATAAATTAATTGTAGAGTAATCCATGGATGAAATCATCGAACATACATTTTTAAAAGCCAAGCTCATATGTTACGTGACTGAAGAATGCATATTTTTTAAAATAAAAAAAAGATGCAATTTGAAAAAAATTAAATAGATTAGATAATAGTATTTTCGAAGAATTAAAAATAATAAATATTAACAAATTGAAAGAGAGAAATGCATAATTTTTTAATTTTAAATAATTATATTAACTATTTATTTATTTTGAATTATGAGGGTAGTTTTTTAATTATTGAAAACAATAAAAGCAACAATTAAAAAGTACGTAACATTTCTTCTGTTAGGTTATGCTAATAATCAAGGTTAACATAAAATAAATTTTTTAATTAAAAGAAGTAGGTTCAAATCATGTCATCTAAACATAAAATCATGCATCAATAACTGAAATTAAATGTTTAGTTGCCAGTTTAAATAATTAAATAAAACATATATATATATATATATATTAAGATTAAAACTCGAATTTTCTACTTAAATGTCTCATTTTGGATATTAATGAGGAGGGTTAAAGAAAATGAGATAATTTTGGATATGACAATTATATAATATATATAAATAATATAAGCACAATATAAATATTAAATGTAGTATAATAAGATAAATTATTAAAACATTAAAAATTATATAATATATAATATCTTAAACACTATTACAATAAATAAAATAATATAAACAATAACACAAATACTTAAATTATTAGATCTAAGTTGAGATTTATTTTTGTATAGATGGGTGAGAGTTTCTTTTGTTATATAATTCAAGTATAATGAGCTTCTACATTAAACAAAATGTTTTTGTTTGGATTGTTATCTAACAAATATTATTGGCTATACTATGATTTTTTTTTATAATTTTTTATATTCATTTTGTGTTGATGTTATTTTTTATTAACATAATTATATTTAAGATATTATATATTTATATAAAATTTGATATATTAATAAATTGCTTTATGTTGATTTTGACACACTCTTGTTTTCAAGTTTCATATTTTCTATGTCTTGTCATGTTTTAATTATTTTTTAATATTATGTTCGTATTGTATAATTATGTTTTACGAAATTTTGAAGTCTAATTAATACTATTCAAGTACCCCTAATTTAATAATAATGGTTTAAAAATTAATGAAAATAAATAATTTGCACATATTTATTTTTTTCTAATTGACATAAAATTATTATATTAATATTAATATTAAAGATATTTAATACTAAATTATAATATATTTTAGAAAATTAAAACTTTTTAAATGTATTTATATTATATAATTAATAAATAAATAATTTTTATATATTTATTTTTTATAATTAACATAAAATTATTATCTATTAATGATACTTAATACTAAATTATAAAATAAATCACTATAATCAAAAAACATTTTTTTTACAAAGGAAGTTAAAGCAAGCATAAAGAGAGATAGGAAACACAAAGTTACAAAGCATCAAATTTTAATTGGGATGAAAAAAAAATTAAAAAAAGAAAATTTTTGGGTTCGATTTAAAGTATCTTCTCCTCTTCTCCTATTATATAAAAAAAATTATCTATAAAAAATAATTAATGAAATTTATAAATTTTATCAATAAATTTAACAAATGATACATGTCCTTGTAAGATATAATAAAAAAAATATTAAAAAGATAATATAACAAAAAAAAAGCACATTTATCAAAATTCTAAACCATTCATGAAATTTAATAACTTTTAAACAGATATAAAATGATTTACATTTAATACACTGGTTATGTATAAGTTTATACTCTGATAGTAAATATTAAAATGACATATCATTAATAAACCAACATAAAATCTTAAAAATTCAAAAAATAATTATAAATAACTATAAATTTTAACGCATGGTTATTAAAATGATACTTCGTCAATAAATCAACATAAAATTTTAAAAATTAAAAAAATAATTATAGATAACTATAAATTTTAATATATAACGGCTTGTAATTTACTATCAATAAAATATAAATAGATATAAAAGTAGAACTCTTAAGAAATTATATAGGTATAGTTTGATAAATTAAAAAAAAA
>JBBYHL010000002.1:3323966-3376172 GCA_038381835.1 Adansonia madagascariensis | reverse complement strand
CCATGCTCTTGTTATCTTTTCTTACAAGCCACTCTATTATCAAGCTCATGATGAAGTTGATCAGCTCATGTAATGGGGAATTGGGATGTAACCAACTTGGTTAGAAAGTAATTGGATGAGAAAACAAGCTAGTTAGCATGTAATTAGTTAGAAAAAGTAAATAAAATTAAATTAAATAAAATTTTTAAAAATCAAAGTAAAATTGGAATTAATGTTAATTGATCATAGACAAAATTTTAGAAATGAAATGGTGCAAAAGGTCTTGATTGGAAGTTAAAAACTTGTAAAATTTTACGAGAAATGCCTTAGTGTAGAAAAATTAACATATATGAAAAAAAATTCAAAACCCCTGAAATAAATTAAAATTTTCAAAACTATTTAAATGGGAGTTAAATGACAATATTGATGAATTTTAAAAATTTTAAACCGAAGAAAATTCCCCCGAAAACATTTATGGAATAGAAAGCTTAATTTTTTGGAAACGGGGAAAGTTCAAGAAAAAAAATCAAAACTCATGAAAATGAATGACTTTTTGAAAACTGAATTAAGGTGAATCAAATAATAATATTTGATGAATTTTAAAAATCATAAACCAAGAAAAATCACCAAAAAAATATTTACAGAGTTTTCTACTCCGTATTTCGAAAAGAGGAGAATTTCAAGAAAAAAATTCAAAACTCATGAAAATAAATAAATTTTCCAAAACTAATTTAATCTAAATCAAACAATAATATTGGATGAAAACTCAAGAGGATTCCACCAAAAATTTTACGAATAAAGAAAACTTGTATTTCAATACCGAAAAAAGTTACGAAATTTCATTGACACTGAAGCAAAACAAATTCTAGACCATATATTATTCAAATCATTAATTTCTAAGGGGAAGAAAATGAACTTGTAAAATTTTAAAAATAGATCAACAAGAACCAAAAGTAAAATTCAACAGTATGATACTTGTAAAACTACAAAATTCAAAATTAATTTATAAAATTTACAGTTTAACACTTCATGTTAGAAAATGCCAATAAATATTTTTTCTTGAATATTTATGATTTTTTAGGGTAAGAATCGGTCATAAAACCACACCGGTATCGTTAAAAATATTTGACTAATAATTTTTTAAGTTTTTCAAAAAAAATCTTAGGAAATTCTTAAAAATAGAAAAATTAACCGTGAGATCATCCACAGAGGTTATTTCCAAAATTTGTCAAGAACATGTTCAAAAACAAAAAATTTTCCTTTGCCAATTCGTCATTTTTACCTGAGAAAATAAAATTTTTTATCATGTGTATATACAATTATTTACCTATGACTGATTAAAATTATAAAAATATGAAACTGCTCTGGTGGACGTTAACTTCCAGCAAAGTGGCCACTACATTTTTGTTCTCGGATACTTAGGACTTTCAGAAACAAATAGCCTGGACGAAATTAGGTGTCTATAGCTACCCATCTTTGTCCATTGCTGAGAATCAATAATAGGACAAAGACCAAATAGACATAATTTTGTCTGGGCCACAAAGTACTAGAAAAATGAGATATTAACATATATATTAGAGCTCATTAATTAGAAGGGAAACTTTCAACTTACAGCGAAGTTAATATTGAAAATGAGTTGGTCGGGGCGAAAACGCACAAACCAACCTGTAAGATAAATTGACTGAGACCAAGCAGTCATGTCAACAAATGAAAGGACTTACCCGAGACTAAGCCGATGGCTAGACAAAGGATACAAAGGTAATACCTAAGGTTAAGTATAACAAGGCCAACCAGGGTTGAACCAATACGTCAAACAAGATATAAAAGAGAGTTTCACCAGGGTGAAACCATCATGTCAAATGACAGTAAAAAAAAAGTTTGACCAGGGCTAAACTATCATGTCAAATGAAATGAAAAGGGGGTTTGAAGGGCTAAACCATCATATTAAATGAAGATGAAAAGAAGGTTTGACCAAGGTTAAACTATCACATCAAATGAAATAAAAAGAGAGTTTGACGATGGCTAAGCTATCACATCAAACAAAGGTGAAAAGAAGTTTGACCAGGGCTAAATCATCACATCAAATGAAATGAAAAAGGAGTTTGACCAAGGCTAAAGCATCACGTCAAAAGAAGATGAAAAGAAGTTTGACTAGGGCAAACCATTATGTCAAACGAAATGAAAAGAGAGTTTGACCAAGGCTAAACCATCATATCAAATGAAATAAAAAAAAGTTTGACTAGGGCTAAACCATCACGTCAAACATAGGTGAAAAGAAGTTTGACCAGGGCTAAACCATCACGTTAAACGAAGGTGAAAAGGGAGTTTGACCAGGGCTAAACCATTATGTCAAATAGAGGTGAAAAAAAAGTTTGACTAGGGCTAAACCATCACATCAAACGAAATGAAAAAGGAGTTTGACCAGGCTAAACCATTACATCAAACAGAGGTGAAAAAAGTTTGACCAGGGTTAAACCATCACATCAAATGAAATGAAAAAAGAGTTTGATCAAGGCTAAACCATCACGTTAAACAAAGGTGAAAAGAAGTTTGACTAGGGCTAAACCATCACGTCAAATGAAAGTGAAAAAAAGTTAGACCAGGGCTAAACTATCACATCAAACAGAAGTGAAAGAAAGTTTAACCAGGGTTAAACCATCACGTCAAATGAAATGAAAGGGAGTTTGACTAGGGCTAAACCATTACATTAACCGAAAGTGAAGAAAAGTTTGATCAAGTAAAATGTAGCAAGACTTGACCAAGTATAGCCAAGTAAGTAAGCATTCGACGTTGTATGATTGATTGAAGACAAACCTTAATAAGGTTGAAGTGATCTGATATTTGAGATCTTTGAGGAAAGCTTGACTTACCTTTTGATTTTGAAGCAATATCCATTCTGATAGTTTTTTTTCTTGCTTTATTGCTTTAAACCTATGAATTACATAATTATGAATGTGGATGCATGCTGAATGTGCATGGATTTTCATGATTGGATTTATTCTTCATTTTTTAATTCCTCATAAAGTAATATCCAGCATCATCTAGTGACTGAAAGAGAATGGTATGATTAGGAATGTATAAGGGATACCCCTTCTGGTCATATGGTGCATCAAAACCATTTAGTGGTTGAGAAAAAGAGACATGATTAGAAATATGGGCGATGTCCCTGCATCAAGAGAAAATAAGACTTTGTGATGCATCAATACCATCTAGTGGTTAAGGAAAAGAGAAATGATTAGAAATATGGGTGATGTCTCTGCCTCGAGATAAAATAAGACTTTGTGATGCATCAATACCATCTAGTGGTTGAGGAAAAGGATATGATAAGAAATGTGGGCGATGTCCTTACCCCGAGCGAAAACAAGACTTTCTGATGCATCAACACCATCTAGTGGTTAAGGAAAAGGCATATGATTGGAAATGTGGGTGATGTCTCTACCTCAAGGAAATTAGGACTTTTGATGCATCAATGTTATCTAGTGGTTGAGGAAAAGGGATATAATTGGAAATGTATGGGGGATGCCCTCCTTCGATCCATTTATGGTTTTTAGAATGTAACAAGGACCTAGCGTTTCCATCAACTCCTTTGCCAGCTGGAATAAAATGATGAATATCTTTTAAGAGGTTGAGTTTCTTCCATTATCAGAATTCTATCTGAGATCGTTAGTTATCCACCCTTAATGCTTCCTAGAGTGTTCAAAAGAATTAAGATGTGAACCAAGATTTTCATAATGTTTTGACCTCATTCCAAAGTAACTCAAAGAAATTAGTCTGTTATCTATTTTAATCAATCTTTATTTCTTTAAGTCATTAATTATCGTTTAGCAAAAATGTTATCACGATCAAAAAGATAGTCTAACAGAGGTTGCATTTTAAGGAAAGAAAGTAGAATATTGGCCTTTTTTTTACAAAAATAATGGTAAAAAGCCTAAAAAGAGATTCACAAAGATAATGGTAAATGTCAAAGAAAAGGTCTAGTCAACCAAATTCAGATCTTCAAAGATTTCTTCTGAATAGAATATCTACTTCTACATAGATCCATCTTTTAGAGATGTGTTTCATATCATGCTTATGACTTGATCATTTTTTTCTTTGCTTGAGCCATCTTTTTGGGTTTTTAACTTAAAGCCTTACCCTTATATCGCCTTTAATCGAATGCCCTATTCGGGTTTTCATCTGGTTTTTGTTTTCTTTATTTTTTTGTTTTTTGTTTTTTTATCTTGTTTTTAAGTGTAGTATTTTTTTACATTATTTGCATTGACAGGGTTTGGCAAGACATCTCTATCCATTTCGATAAGGATTAATGCATCTCCTGAGAATGCTTTGTGATTTATACAGGGCTTTTCCCAATTAGGTGCCCATTTGCCTCGTGGATCTTTTTATATCGGAAGGATTTTCTTTAGCACCAACTCTCTTTCATGAAGTTGTCTTGGACGAATCTTCTTATCATGGGCCTTCATCATCATTTTCTGGTACATTTGCCCATGCTGGATTGCTTTCAACCCATTTTCTTTAATAAAGTTCAATTATTTGTAACGATCTCATGCCTATTCAGCTTTTTCCAATTTGGTCTCCATTAATATTCGAAGTGATGGGATCTCGACTTTAATTGGTAGTACTACCTCTGTGCCATACACCAATGAGTAAGGTGTTGCCCTAGTCAAGGTTCGTACTAAGGTTCGATAAGCAAGGAGAGCGAATGGAAGCTTCTCATGCCAATCTTTATAAATCTTCACCATTTTTCCATAATCTTCTTAATATTTTTGTTGGCAGCTTTTACGACCCTATTCATCTTCGGACGATATGTGATCGAATTGTGATAAGAGATTTTGAGCTAGGTAAAGACCTCCATCATCAATTTATTATTCAAGTTGGAGGCATTATCCGTTATAATTCTTTCAGGGACCTCGAATCTACAAATGATATTGGCCTTTAGAAATTTAATCACCATTAATCTTATGACGTTGGCAAAAGAAGCAGCTTCGACCCATTTGGTGAAATAATCAATGGCCACTAAGATGAAATGATGCCGTTTTAATGCTGCAAGAGTAATGCGTCCGATGACATCCATACCCTATATAGAAAAAAGCCATGGCACGGTCATGACATGTAACGGTGAGGGTGGGACATGAATCTTGTCAGCATAGATTTGACATTTATGACACTTTCGAGTGTACTTGATAAAATCACTCTCCATAGTCATCCAAAAGTAGCCCAATCTCATGATTTATTTTACCATCTTATGTCCATTGGCATGAATCCCACAAACCCCTTAATGTACTTCTTCTATTATTTTCTTTGCTTCAGAAGCATCAACACACCTTACCAATGTTTGGTCAAAACTTTTCTTATACAACATCTCTTCGTCTAAGACAAAATTTAGTGCTATCCTTCTTAAGGTTCTTTTATCAGTTTTGAGGCATTTGGCAGATATACCTAATCCTTCAAATAATTTTTGATATTGTGATACCATGGAAGGCCATCTACCTCAATCTCAATGTTATGGCAGTATGTAGGGATTTCATAAATACTCATTTCAATGGGTGTCACCTCCTGCCCCTTGTTTACTTTAAACATTAAAGCCAAGGTGGCTAAAGCATCTGCCATTTGATTGTCATCATGGAACAGATGAATGAAGTCTACTTTTTCAAGTTTTTCTAGTAATTCTAGAATCAATTTTTTATATTACTGCAACCTTGGGTCTTGTGTTTCCCATTATCCATACAGTTGGTAAATTACTAAGGCTAAATCTCCGTAGACTTTCAATACCTGGGCCTTTTTTTCTAATGGTGCTCCAAGCACCATAATACATGCCTTATATTCCACTACATTGTTAGTGGAATAAAAAATTATTTGGGCTGTAAAAGGGTAATAATCCCCTCTTGAAGATACTAAAATTATGTCGATTCCATGGCCCAATGCATTTGATGCTCCATCAAAATACATTTTCCATGTAGATTTTTTTAACAACTGTTCTTCATTAAGTGCCCGGCTTGATTAGGATTATATTCGAATAGTAGAACTTGCCACCTAGCTATCCTTCCTAATGAAGCTGGCACTTCGAACAGATATTTGATTGGGTCTCTTTTGGTGATCAGCCATGTAACATGGTTTAACATGTACTGTCGGAGCCTTTTCTCTATCCAGACTAGATCATAACATATATTCTCTATATAGGAATAATTTATCTCGTAATCTAGAAATTTCTTATTGAGGTAATAGATTGCCTGCTCCTTCTTTCTAGTCTCATAATGCTACCCCAACACACAGCCCATGGATCTTTCGAACACTAACAAATACAGGATCAAAGGTCTTCCCAGAGTAGGCAATACTAATACCAACAGATTGGAGAGATATTGCTTAACTTTTTCAAAGAGCATTTTGGCATTCACTATCCCACTCATCAGGATTTTGTTTTCTAAAAGCCAAAAAATCAGATCACACTTATCCGTGAGTTAAGATATGAATATAGTGATGTAATTCAATCTGCCCAAGAAACTTCTCACTTCTTTTAGCGTGCGTGGGGATGGCAACTCTTGTATAGCTTGATCTTATCCGGATCAATTTTAATTCCTCTTTCATTTAAAAAAAACCCAATAATTTTTGAGACCTGGCTCTAAATGTACATTTCACTAGGTTTAGCTTTAACCGGTATTTTCTCAGCTTTTCAAAAAACTTTCGTAGGTCCGCTACATGACTTTCTTCTTAAGGGGACTTAGCAATCATGTCATCAACGTACACTTTAATTTCCTTATGCATCATGTCGTGGAATAGGGTGACCATTACCCTATCGTAAGTTGCTCCTGCATTCTTCAACCCAAATGGCATTACTTTGTAACAAAATGTTCCCTACATTATGATAAATGTGGTCTTCTCCATATCTTTAGGAGCTATTTTAATTTAGTTATACCCCAAAAATCCATCCATGATGGAAAATAAACATTTCTTCGTAGTATTATCAACCAAGGTATCTATATGAGGGAGAGAAAAGTTATCTTTTGGGCTTGCTCAATTGAGGTCCCAATAATCTACATATATTCTAACTCTTTCGTCTTTCTTAGGAACCGGGACAATGTTTGCAACCACTTTGGATATTTTGCCACCTTTAGAAATCTAGATTCAAACTGCTTCTTAACCTCTTCTTTTATCTTTAAAAGCATCTTCGGTTTCATTCTTCTTAGCTTTTGTTGAACCGATTTGCATTTCAGCTTCAAGGGTAATTTACGAACCACAACTCTGCATCTAATCTTAGCATGTCTTGATAAGACCATGCAAAGATGTCTAAGAATTCATGCAACAGACTTATCAGATCTTCTCAGGTAGAAGCCTTTATGGCAGTTCCTATTCTGATCTTCTTCTTATCATTTTCATTATTCCCCAAATTGATAATCTCAGTGGGCTCTTCGTGGGGTATTATGTGCTCATCTTCTCATTCAATTATTTTTAATAAATCAGGAGGCAAGATATGATCATTGACATCTTTTTCAAGATTGACCTCGTTCGAGCAAATAGTTTGTTCAAAATTAACCTCTGAATCTTGATCACATTTATATGTTTCTATGTAAAGGCAAAAGTAAGGAAAAATGGGAAAAAGAATATGGGATATGAATGGGGTATAGATGTAAAAAGGAAAAGAGATGTTGAGATAAGAAATCATAAAAAAAACGGATGAAAGAAAAGAAAAGAGCCAATAAAGATTATATAAGGAAATATTATGTGCATTTCATTTTTACTGATGATATATTAACATTATGAGTTTTTACAAAAAGATTTATAGACGATAGAGTTCATTTCTTAGTTATTACTTTGGATTGGCCTAGACATTATGCTTCTCTCAGCACATGTCCAATTCCTTAAAACATATCTAGGGGGCATGGGTGAATCCTACGATCTTTAGTGAACTCTTTGTCATCTCTTCTAATAGCAGTCACATGATGTTTTTCGAAGGCTTCATTGATCACCAGAACAATGTTCCTGGTTTTTTATCTCTATTTCCCGGATTGACTCTTCCATAGTAGAAAATTTCCTCAAACGAGGAGTATGGAGTTGATTTCTAGCCTGATTATTGGCCAACACCCAAAGATGGCTACTTTTCTCTGATCCTTTTTTTAAACTTTTTCTTCTAAACTCTTTTCGGCTTGAAGCCTAACCCATATTTTTCTTTCTTACCATTGATATTAATGGCCTAGCTTATTCCTTGCAAACATCTCCCAAGTCCTTTTTTGGCTAACGCTTATTTCTCTACTGTTAACTTGAGGCCTATACGCATGCTTTTCAATAACCTCGGTTTAAGGATAACTGACCCTTTTAATATAAAGGTGGCATTGACAATTTCAAAAACTCTAAAATAGCATTCATCAGCTTCAGCATTTGTGTCAATGTAACGAGCCTCGTAGACGTCATAGCGACTATGTCTTCTTCCCTAGATAGGCTCACCAAGCTTTCATCCATTATAAACTTAACTTTTTGATGTAAGGATGATGGAATAGCCATGGCGAGATGAATCCATGGTCACCTTAACAAACAATTATATGCTGGAGTGATATCCATAGCGTGGAACTCAATTTCAAACGGGCAAAGACCAATTTCTAGAATAACAAAAATAGTTCCTTTGATATCCCTCTTTATTCCATCACAAACCCTGAAAATCGCATGGCTTTGTTTGATTTGGCTAACATCTATAGGCAAACGGGATAGTGTACTTCATGGTATAACATTTAGAGTAGAACCATTGTCAATAAAGACCTTAGGTAATATGGTCCCTTTGCACCGACTTATGATGTAGAGGGCTTTTACTGAAGTATTACCTCCTGGCAAAATTTTATCCTCACTAAATGAGATGAAGTTGTTAGCGATAATATTGTTTACCAAGCAGTCAAGTTTGTTGACAAAAATGTCTTGAAGGACATAGGCTTGATTTAGTACTTTTAGCAAAGCATTCCGATGAAGTTCAGAACTGAGCAATAGAGTTAACAAGGAAATCTTCATTGGTTATTGCTTTAATTGTTCCATGACAATGTATTCACTGTGCTTGATATACTTTATGAATTCAGCTGCCTCTTTTTCCTTTACTGGTTCTTGCTTTTCCTTCAGGACATCCTCGATAACCATTACCTTCCCAAATGTTTGTGCCTTTGATTTTGCCTTCGTAGCTACTTTACTAGTTTCTCTGCCACATACACACCTGCTTCTTGTAACATGGCTGACTCCTGTGATATCGACAGATGCCAATTGGGCAGTAACAACTTTTGGAATTGTGACCCTGCCATTATACTTTCATGACACCTATTTACTATCTTGATAAGGGAATGATGCTGATGCCCTAATAATCAGTCTAGAGGTAAGCCTTTGGAGGCATGGTCTGGTTGTAATGAACCGATACTGTATGAGGGTTATGATGATCCTTCCCTTACCATATTGACTAATTTTTTTGCTTCCGCTTCAGTTTGTTCTAAAAACTCAATCTCACCATTATTCATCATCCCTTGAATCAATGCTCGAAAATCTGGGCAACTCTGTAAGGTATGCTCTAAAGTCAGGTGATACTTATAAAAACTGACATCATCGTCAAATTATCCTTTAATGCTTTCCCAATTTTGGCTAAAGATTCCAGCTTTGGTCAAAACCAACCATACTTTCTCTAAGGGTGTTTTAACCTCTTCCACACTTGACTTCCTCTATTGCCTATTTTTAATGTTTATGACATTGACTCTGGGCTTAAGATGATCTGGCAAAGGGTTTGTTGCCACATTAGGAGCTGGCGCATTATCAAATTTGAAGGTGCCTCTATTAAGAAGGCTTTGAACTTTATGCTTAAAAGGTTGGTAATTTTCAATTGAGTGACGCGTAGTGCATGGTATTCATAATGTGAGTTTGGGTCATACCAACCGGAATAATTGCCTTCATATGGTTTGGTGAAAATTGGGGTTACTAGCTTTGCTTCTAAAAGTTTGTCAAACATTTCCTTATATGAATAAGGAGAAAGGTTAAAATAGGGTCTAGTTTGATTGTTTTTGGGGTTGTGTATTGGTGTTGGGCTTGGCTGGTTTTAGGGAAGTAGGTTTGGAATGGTAGCTTAGACGATTGTTGAAATGAGTGCTCGAGGTGTGTTGTATGGATAAGTGTTTTAAGGCATTTGTCTTGGATTTTGATAATAGTGGCGAGGTCCTGGGTGGTATGGCTGGCTCACATAACTGACTGATAGTGTTTCATCCTTTTTCTTTGCTGGTCCTAGCTTCTTTGCACTAGAGGACTCTCCCGATGTAAGCTTCCCGGCCTTAATGGCTGATTCGATCATTTCTCCAAAGATTTCAAGATCAGAGAAATTCTTTGTCATATTCTTTACCAGCTTGTCGTAATAGGGCAAACGCAAAGTATCGACGAATAACATTATCGTTTCCTTCTCTGTTAAGGGCAGTTGGACTTGAGAGGCTAAGTCCTTCCATCATTGGGCATATTATTTAAAGAATTCGATTGACTTCTTTTCTAAATTTTGAAGGGTCAAATGATTGGGAGCCTGCTCAACTATATGCTTGTATTGCTGAAGAAAAGCACTTACCAAGTTGGCCTAGCATTTAATTTAGATATGATTCAAATCATTGTACCATCTCAACACCGATCCTAATAGGCTTTCCTAAAAATAGTGGATCAGGAGTTTATTATCTTCTGAGTAGCCTGCCATTTTTCTAATGAACATTTTAATGTGTGCTTGCAGGGATGTAGCGCTTTTATACTTCTCAAACTCTGGCATCTTAAATTTCAAGGGGAGAACAAGATCTGGGACTAAGCTGAGGTTTTCAACATCCACACTGCTATATAATTCGACTCTCTGTATGGTTTTTAACCTTCTTTCAAGGAGTAATAGTTTTGCCTTTTCCTTTTCTTTTTCAGTCTTAACTATTTCTTTGGCTTTTTGCTTAATCTTCTCTTCTTCATTTATGCCTAGTCCCATATATTCCTCTTGGATGGGAATAACTCATGTAGTTGTTTCTTGAAGTATGGCCTTAAGGTTTATGATGATGACTGGTAGAGAAGTAGTTGCCAGAGCCCTATGTTGTACATTCTGGGCATTGGCAGGTGATGGGTTGGTGCCTAATTCTTCAATTGGTGCCCCCCAGATCCTCCAATGGGAGCATCAGTATTTGCTTCCTGTGCAAGGCAAGTTGGCCCCCTAACTAGTAGCAGCTCTATTATCTATGCGACTTTAGCTTGAAGTTCATCATGCCTTTTTAACATGGCCTCTTGAGCCTGCTTGTGGCTTTCCTCAAGCCATTCCAATCTTGTGATATGGTCTTCAGCCATTCTCCTTGCTCTTGCTCTAGTGTAGTAACTATGTATGGGTATTGACGATGTGGATTAGTCTCGATTCGTAATGGTTAAACCTTGTGTGAATTCCAAAATTTTCGAGAATTAGGTAATTGTTAATAGACCAATAATTATATGTGTATGTGTATGTATGCATGAGTAATGAATGTATTCAAGGGCATTTGCTTTACTACAAGACTTTAAAATCCATAATTTCTATTGATTTTAAAAGGGAATTACATCTCACTTATCATACTAGGATTATGTCCATAGAACTTCCTAATTTGGTCATATTGCTTTTCAGCTTGTTCCAAAAATTGAAGTATCGCCGGGCTGAATTCACCAACTGGGTTGACCTGTCTTTGAAGTCCTTGGATTCTTTCTACCGTATCCCTCACTTGGATGACTGTTGACTGAATCTGTTTTATCAGATGATCAATCTAAAATGTCACCCTAGTGAATTGGCTGTCCACTTGTCACGTTCATCTCAGACTTGGCAAAGCTTATTATCCCAACAGACATCCATTTCCTCATATGCTTGGGTCTATGCCTCAATGTCGTGCTCTCTTTGAGACAACTCTTGTCTTACTTGCCTCAAAGCTAAAATGAGTGCTTCTCTTTCTTAAAGTAATTCTGTCATCCTTTCCCATTCTTGGTGAAGTGCATTTTTGAGTTGCTCATTCTTTTCCACGGAGCTCCTCTATTATCTTCATGTAACTGCGTGCGCCCTTTGCTCTTGTTTGTATGCAGCTGTTTTAGGTTTACTTCCCACGACTTTAGCTTTCCACTTTCCAAGCTCTTTACAAACCTTATGCATTTCCTTAGCAACTTGACTAGGAGATTTGTTGGGGCTCCCGGATAGACCAATGATTTTCATCTTCTTGTTTTGTTCTACACAATCATGCTTTATTAAAGTGTACTGCTCCTCCATTTTCTGAAGGTCCTTTTCTTTGGCTTCTATTTTCATTTTCAGATACATGATCTCTTCCTAGAGGGCTTGATTCTCGGCAACTGCTTTTTTCTAGTCTCTTTCTGCCTCTTCCTTGATTAACTCCATTTCAAAAGGCATGTGAGGCTTTGGTTGAATGGTCGCTTGACGACTAACCCCCCTTTGTGCTTGGAATAATCAAATCACAACCCCGAATTGATCTTCATGCATTATACCCAAGAGTGGTCTGATCTGTGCAAGAGAGCAGCCTAGACTCGTATCTCTCTTTCCAATGTACGGTAGTTATTGGAAGCATGTTCTTGTATCCTTCCCCATGATAATCCAAATCCATACTAGCCAAATCAAAAGTCATAGGGATGAATTGCTGAGTCTTATATTATCGTCAGACCAAAAGTGGTGCATATTCGACTATACCCTATAATCTGAGTAAAGGCATAAATGACAATTGACCGTACCTATACATGATAGATTTGGGTATGAACCAAGCAACTCTCCATGTTATCTCTTTCAAGGCCAAGTTCTTCAATGATGCCAACCACTGATTCTTTGTTGACGACCATGGCCAATCTTTCTCCACAAAATGCTAGAGAGGGATAGAGTATGAGAAATAGGGTCTAATCCTATCAGTGCCATCTCCCTAAAAATGGCTGTGAGCCCATATATATAGCACTAATGTACTCCCGAAAAATCTATCTTCGCCTGACTTCTGAGATGCATTAAGTGCTAGAATGATTCTGCTAAGATGGCAAGGGTAGGATGCATATTCCACTTTAACCGATCAAAGAGCTCAATCACCGTCACTTCCACATGTTTGAGCACCTTGGAAAGAAAACCAACTCGTATATGGCTAAAGCAAATGCATCGAGGACTGCCTTTTTTTCTAGCTGATCCCTAATATACTCCTTCAAAAATTGCCATGAAACAATTATGGTATTACCTTTATGTTCAAAGCGAAGAGACTGGGGAGATAAATCAAGGATCTGTGCCAATCTCTTTCTATAACTCACCGGGTTGCGCTCTTTGTAGTAGATAGGTCTTGTCTCCACTTTTCCCAACCCTAATAATGATGCAATCTCTTTTATGGTGGGGGGTCATGTCATGGTGGTTAAATGAAAAGCATCGGTAAGAGGGGTCCCAAGATTCTATCAGAGCCCGGACCAACTATTCATCTATGGGGATCTTCAACAACATGGCCATATATCCATATTTTACCGTAAATTGGGTTTGCTTGGCTTTATCCCATCTTTCCCATATATGTACCAATTCAAAAATACTATTTTGTCCGAGATCTAAGTGTGTGATCTTCGGCAGTCTCAATACAAAGTCCCCGGCTATGCAGTTCCCCCATTTTCTCTGATTTAGTTTAGACTCTGGTTAACTTCTTCAAAAGTTTTGGAAATAACCACCACTTTTGCTTGGTTCACCATAAAATCAAATGGAAATTAGCTGGATCTGAAATCAGGCCTAAAGCAAACACCCATGATGCAAATGAATGATGCACAAGAAAGACAAGAAAAGAAAAAAGTAAAGTTAGTATCCATGAAATAAATATTCCAGATAATAAAACATAGCAATAAATAATATCACAAAGATGTAATTAAAATACAGCAGACGAATAAAGAAAGAAAAAGGTACGCATATCCCTTCATATGTCTCTAACTTTGGTGATACCTATAGTAAGGGTATGGTAGTAACTGGGTAGCTACCAAGGTTCACTATATGAGGTTTGGGTTAGACCTTTAAATCGGTTCTTGAATTACCCCAATGCAGAATGGACAATGAGGTGCCTTCTCCTTATCCATCGCAAATTTATGTCGGAAAAGGTTCGATTTGAGTGGGAGTATTTTCCATGCCTATAACGAGGCTAACACCTTAGGCAAGCGAAGGAATTTACACCCGATAGGCTTTTCAATGGCCTAAACAGAGGCTAACACCTCAGAAGGCAGAGCTACTTCACCTTTTCCTAAATTGTTAGGTACTTATGTCCCTTCGGCATTAGACAGAAGGGAAACTATTGTAGATATGCACAGTGTGTGCGAAGGGATAAGCATATCCTTTTTTAAAATAAAGAGAAAATAAACAAACATTGACTTAAAAATAAAATAAGTCATAAAGAAAAATTTTCCAAAATGGGAATTGAAACTAAATACCAATTAAAACTGGATTAATTAAAATTTAATTAGCACATGATCAATTTTGGGCCTAACTCTCTAAAAAATTAGGTCCCTAGCAGAGTCGCCAAGCTGTCGTAGCATGGCCTGGATGCGAATCCTAACTAAGCCCGACTTAAACAGCCCTTGATTATATATGTGGTGATGTATCATTATTTCAAAACTATTTATCCTTCTTTTTTTTAGGCCATATCGATATTAATATTCTTTTATTTTTGGGGACTCGGTAGTTAAGATGAATCATTCACCCATCTTAACCATAAATAGTCATCACGAATAACCATTTGTTTGGAGTCACCACCAATCTGTTTTGGCCAGATGAGATTGGTCATGAAACCTTAAAGATAAATTCTATGGTCTACGAAGTACCAAAGATCATTTTTTAGGGTTTGAGAGTCAGTTACAGCCATAAGTAAGGATCGACCCTCCCGTGGTGCCCAAAATTGGTACCTTATTGATCATGGTTAATTTGAACTTTAATTTTTATCCGGCTTCAATATGTGGTATTTAATTATAATTCTCATATTATTAAAATAAAATTTTATTATTACATGAGAAAAAATCAAGGTTTTGCATTTTGAAAATCGAAATGTCTTATGCACCCCCATCGAAAAACCAATGGGACACGAAAGTTTTTATTATTCCCTTTTATACCCTAACAAAAAACCAAAGGGACACAAAAGGTTCTGAAAAACCAAAATGTCTTTCACATCCTACTAGAGTACCTGGCAAAATGTGAAAGGTTTTCATTTGTATAAAATTCCCAATTTTCATTTTGAAAAGGGTATCTCGTCATTAGAACGATCCGTAAAACCCTATCCCATATGGGTGGGAGGAGTTTCATGCATCACTCTAACTCTGAGACATTGCCTTTATTTTACAAAGACATACGATTTTATTTGAAACAAAAATAAAGGACCTATGACTCGGTCTAGACACTAAAGTACTAATTCAAATCTAAGGATTAAAAAAATAAAAGAAAAACAAACTATCCTTAAAGTATACCTTCGGCATAGAAACACCCGGTGGTTACTTAAGACTAGGTTTTAAGAACAATTAAAATATCCCTAAGGCTTACTATCGACACTAAAGCACCTGGTAGCTACTTAGGATTAGGTTCTAAGGAAAATTAAAATATTCCTAAGGCTTACCATTGACATTAAGGCACCCGGTAACTATTTAGGATTCGATTTTAAGGAAAATTAAAATATTCCTAAGGCTTACCATCGACACTAAGGTATCCGGTAAGAAAAATTACAAAAATATCCCTTAAGTATACCTTCAACATGAAAATCCCTCGATAACCCTAATGGACCTAAAAATGACCTAAAAGGGCTAAACGAACCCTAAACATTCACCTTTGGGGTAAAGCATCCTAGTGAGAAAAAATTATGAAAATGCCCTTAGGTACACCTTTGCCATGAAAGTATTCTGGTACCCCTAAAGGACTAAAAAATGACCTTAAAAGGCTAAAAGAACCTTAAACATTCACCTTTGGCATAAAAGCATCCCAATAAAAAAATTACAAAAATACCCCTGGGGTATACCTTCAACATAAAAGTATCCCGATACCCCTAATGGACTCGAAAGGACAAGTAATGATGATTCTTACTCAAATGGGTAATTTAGATTACAAATGTGACCTAAAGTTTAAAAGTTGCTAATAAGTCCCTAAATTTCTCAAAATTGAATATTAGTCCTTAATCGATTAATAATGTTAAAAACATTTTTTTTTCTAAAAAATACCCTAAATGGGTGATTTAAATTTTAAAATAACCTAATATGCGAAAATGCCGTTAAGTCCTTAAATTTTTAAAAATGCATTTCATACCCTAATAGAAAACCAAAAGAAGACAAAAGGTTTTAATATTTTTAGCACTGCACCAGAGAACCAATTGAATGCTAAAAATATTTAAAATAATTCTAAGCAGATGATTTCATGTTAAAGATAACCGTTTTACCCTAAAAAAATACTAAATTTCCGTAAGGGTCCATAAACTTTCTCGATTTTACACTTAGGTACCTAAGTAAAAAAATAACCTAAATCATCACAAAATATAATTAATCGGGTAAAACTCAGCATGTAAATCATGAAAAACATCCATAAGAAGGTTCGGTCAAACATCTTTGACCAGAAAAGAAAATTTTCCATTATTTGCAAGCTAGCCTTTAAACTTTGAGAAATTGCAAAATACCCCATAAAGTGTGAAAAATACCTAGAGCGTTATATGAAATATCCAAAATCAGTTTCCAAGTTATCCATGAAGCTTTCGGTCAAATCCTTTGACCATACCACTAAATTTTCTATTATTTGCAAACTAGTCCCTAAACTTCTTAAAATTACAAATTGGCCCTTACATGATTAAAATGTAAAATTAAGCTTCAAATGAATCAAATAATCACAAAAGTCACATAAAAGATGACAAACAGAATTTTATCACTTCTTTTTGCCCCTAGATTATATTTTTCAATATTTACACAAAAGTCCCTAAACTTTTTAAAATTACAAAAAGACCCTAAAACTAAACAAAATGTATTTTAACTTGATAAATGCATAAAATACACTCCTAAGAGTGTAAGTGTACTTTGGCCAAGCATATAGGTCTAAACAAAGATTTTTTTTCTTTTTTATCCTTTATTTATTTTTTTTGGATTAGCCCTTAAACTTTTTATATTTACAAAATGACTATAAAAACACATATACAAGCATGAATTTTGGCCAACACCTAAACAATCTACCAATCAACTTTTTTAAACTTAATAATCACATAGTCACATTTTATTTAACACAAATTACCACCATTATATGATAAAATTACAAAAATAAGTGCATAAACATATGATATCACCATAATAACAAGAAAACACTAAAAGAAATAAAATATATATGAACATTTATATGACAAACACAATACCAAAACCAATATCATATCAACATAAACATGATTCATGAAGAAAATAATTTACTAACAAAAAGAAAAGAAAAAAATAAAATAAAATCAAGGAAATTAGTTCATGGCCATTATGCTTAGTCTTTCAACATGGATAAAAAACCCATGAACTTAAGCAGATTTTTGGCTCACCAAAGAGAAGAAAAAAAGTATCAAATAAATAAAACTCCAAAGATTTAAGTAGAGATTTATACCTTAATAAAGCTTTGAAATTTTTTTCAAGTATTTTCTTTTTTTTTGGGTCTCCAAAACTAAAAAACTCTCCATGAAGTAGCTTCCTCCCCTATTTATAGGGGGAGGATTCGACCAACGAGGATTTTCATCCTTCTTGGCCAAAAGTTTCATCTTTTTTTCCCATTTAGTTTTTTTTTTTTCATTTATTTGATGTGAAGATGGCTTGTTAGGTTAGATAACCATATTGTTGTCATAAGCCCATACTCTTGTTATCTTTTCTTACAAGCCACTCTATTATCAAGCTCATGATGAAGTTGATCAGCTCATGTAATGGGTAATTGGGATGTAACCAACTTGGTTATAAAGTAATTGGATGAGAAAACAAGCTAGTTAGTATGTAACTAGTTGGAAAAAGTAAATAAAATAAAATTTCCAAAAATCAAAATAAAATTAGAATTAATGTTAATTGATAATAGACAAAATTTTAGAAATGAAATGATGCAAAATGTCGTCATTGGAAGTTAAAAACTTGTAAACTTTTACGAGAAATGCCTTAGTGTAGGAAAATTGACATATATGAAAAAAATTCAAAACCCATGAAATAAATTTAAATTTTCAAAACTATTTTAATGGGAGTTAAATGACAATATTAGATGAATTTTAAAAATTTTAAACGAAGAAAATTCCCCTGAAAATATTTATGGAATAGAAAACTCGATTTTTCAGAAACATAGAAAGTTTAAGAAAAAAATCAAAACTTATGGCAATGAATGAATTTTTTAAAACTAAATTATGGTGAATCAAATAATAATATTTGATGAATTTTAAAAGTCATAAACCAAGAAAAATCACCTCGAAAACATTTACGAAGTAGAAAACTCTGTATTTCGAAAACAGAAAAATTTTAAGAAAAAATTCAAAACTCATGAAACTAAATGAATTTTTCATAAATAATTTAATGTGAATCAAACAATAATATTGGATGAATTTGATGTTTGAAACTCAAGAAGATTCCATGAAAAATTTTATGGGTAAAAGAAAAACTTATATTTCAATACAAAAAAAATTATGAAATATAATTGACAATGAAGTAAAACAAATTCAAGACCACATATTATTCAAAATATTAATTTATAAGGTAAAGAAAATGATCTTGTAAAATTTTAAAAATAGATTAACAAGAACCAAAAATAAAATTCACGAGCATAATACTCGTAAGACTACAAAATTCAAAATTAATTTAAAAAATTTATGGTTTGACATTTCATGGTAGAAAATGCCAATACATATTTTTCCTTGAATATTTATGATTTTTCGGGGTGAGAATCGGTCATAAAACCACACCGGGGTTGGTAAAAATATCTGACCACTAATTTCCTGAGTTTTTCAGAAAAATCTCAGAAAATCCTTAAAAATAGGAAGATTAACCATGAGATCATACACAGAGGTAATTTTCAAAATTTATCAAGAACTTGTTCAAAAACAAAAAATTTTCCTTTGTGGATTCATCTTTTTTACCCGAGAAAATGGATTTTTGCATTATATGTATATACAATTATTTACATTTGACTGATTAAAATTACAAAAATATGAAACCATTCTGGTGGAAGTTGACCTCCATCAAAGTGGCCACTACATTTTCGTTCTCGGATACTTGAGACTTTCGAGGACAGACAGCTCGGACAAAATTAGGTGTCTGCAGATGGTGCCATGAAGAATTATTTGAGGAAAACACTATCGAGACTTGTGAAGACTTAGTAAGGTGTTATAGGGTTTTGACCAACTAGTTTCTAAATGGCTTCTGGAAACTAGTTAGATAAAAATCCATAATCTTAAAATTTATTTTATGTTAATATATATGTATGTGTCTAAAATAAATGCAAATGCAATGTGATCCAATTCAAATCTATGAGAGTATATTAACTAAGAAATCCCTCATAAAATATTGTGTCCACACATAAGCATGATAAGATGCTTTCCATTAATTATAACAAGATACCCGAGTTTTGGCCTCGGGGATTTGTGAAGTCACTCAAGGCCCTTTCTGCACAAGTTGCCTAAGTTGTAATTAATGAGTCTTACTTAACTAAGGTTGCATTGTCTAGATGTGCATAACTTGACCACATGGCTTTAGAGGCGATTGTTAGGAGAAATGCATCCTAACTGATCTACGGTTACATAAAGATACAAGTGGTAAACTAAGTTAAATACTAGTTATTTTTTGCGCAATTTGTTAAGTCACTCAAGATTATGTAAGAATGAAAGAGATTCCTCGCTCACAAAGAGGATTCCAATGTTGAACTTCTTATATTATAGTTAAAGGATATAATTTCGTAAAAATAATGAAAATAATCATTCTAGTATTAAAACCTGACTACATGATTACTTAACATATTTTCTAAATTCATACATGTAAACAAGAAGTATGACTTCAAATTTGTCACTTCATAGCATATAGGATGCTAATAAGTTGATTGCATTGAATTTTATCAACTGGCTTTGCAGTGTTAAAATTGTTTTAACATAAGAACATAAGGTCTATGTCTTTGATGAGGTTGTACCTGACGAGCCTACTACTGATGCTTCTCAAGAAGAATGAGATGCCCATAGAAGGCATAAAAATGACTTATTGCAAGCCATATATGATGATGATGGCTAGCATGGCACCCGATCTCCAAAAGTAACATAAGGGCATGAATGCTTCAAACATCAGTCTAAACCTTAGAGAACTGTTCGATAAGGAAAGGCATACACCTTAAAGGAATTGTTCCAAATGAAGATGTTGACTTATGTACTTAAGATGATTAGAATAGTTGGGTTGGTCTATGGATGGTGAGTTTGCTATTGATCTAGTTTCTCCTTTCTACCTCCCAATTTTTCATAGTTTATGTTGAACTTTAACATGAATCATTTAAAGACATCTTTCCCAAGAATATTGAACATGTTGATAATGATAAAGAAATTACTCACCAATCAAAACTTTATCCATTTGGTTGCTTTTACTTCTAAGAAAATAAAGAAGAAGAATAAATCAAGATAGGATATGTCTCATGGCTCAAAGAGTTTAAAGCCTACTGGTTGGGTCAAGATTATGGAAGTGAATGATAAGGGAACTAGCCATTACTACGGTATGCTTAGATATTGAAGGAGAAACTGCAAAGAGTACCTTGAATCTATTAAGGGAAAAAATTTGAAGAGAGTTTCTACCTCAAGTATAAATTCACAAATTCATTTACTTTCTTTTGGTATAAGGTACTTGTTTATTGGTACTAAATATGTTTGAGATATTGTAGAGACTAATGACAAAGAAAAGGATAAAAAAATGAAGATGGACTAAAGAGTTGGCAATCGTAGATCAAGCTTGCCATGTCATTTTGAGAAAGTTCTAAAAACTTTTATGATTTTTTGTTTTGAACAATTGGATGTCTTTATTTTGACATTTTGGGAAGATTATTAGGAAATTTGTTATTTAGGATAAGTATTATGAACACATGTATCTGTCATCATTGGCATACGGATGCTATCTTCCTTTTAATTTCTTTTATTTGAATTAATCTTAGTAGAATTATTATACAACTTAGTCTATAGATTATACCAATCAAATACGTAAGCCTAGTTAACTAAAACTAAATTTAATTGAATTCCCTGCAAGAACTCTTACACATTTGAGATTTAATAGAAGTGTTCATGAATAATAGAAGGTTAATGCTCATAAAAAGGTGACAAATAAAGTTATAAATACTTGGATGTAATATTGGAAAAAGTTCTAATAAAGAGATTACATATTTGCCAAAAAGTCATCAAACAAATCATTTCATCAAGGCTTGCAAAAGTGATTAGTTTTGGATTTTTAGCTACCGGGCTAATTGATTCTAATTGTTGTAAGATAATTAAGCCTTATGATTTGAATTAAGGTCTCATTATGATCCATATAGTTTTATGACTAAATAATAGAGATTATTAAAATCAATTAACATATCCTCCAATAGGAGTAATACAATTGTTTTAAGTGCAAGTGGGAAATGTTGGTGTATGCCCTTAAACCATTGGATTGGGACATAGGCTACACAGTCAATTAACTATAGATATATTACTATTTTGTAGTGATAAAGGTTTTCCTTCATGTTAGTGGCATGATTGACTATTACACAAACACTAATTGGATAAAAAATAGGGTATTGAAAATGTACAAAGACAAGTATATGCTACATTTCATGCATTGGATGCATGCAACTTTTTGATCTCATAGAAGTTGAAGTATATGCTTGGGGATAGTATCTAGGTGCTAGTTCTATGAAAACATGTTCATCGAACATGGCCTGTATGAGAACTCCAGTTGGTATTAGTCACTCAAGAGTCTATGGAATATGTTCTCATGTGCTAGTCTTGTAAATAGTCTTCAGACTTATTATACCAGGTCATCTTGTATGAGGAGTGTGATACTTAGATTTACTACAAAGGGGTCCATAATGGATAGATACCAAATAAGGGTACGTTGGGTATGACATGATCCGTATGGTAGGTGGATGAGTGATCTAAAGAGGATTCACTACTCCGAGTTACATTAGAGATATATCTCAAATGATCTTTACTAAGGTTAATCGAATTACAGTCTCTGGTCAAAGTATAGTGAATTATGAGGAATTGTTCCTTGTAGATTCATGATCATTAACCTTGAGTTGCAAGATCTAACATGGATTAAAACATGAGTAGACACTATACCATGCTCATGCTCATTCTAGGATATACGGTGAAAATACTATATTGCACTAATAGGTTGGTAACTGAAAGGTTCGATAAGCTCACATCGACTATTCAACATTTATATGGTCATGACGGGATACTAGATCTCCCTTTTGATCTATGAATATGATTAATAAGATTAATTAAGTTCATTGCCAAGATGTTGGGGACCTAATGGGTCACATGCAAGAGGAAGATATCATCGGATAAAATTAGGATTTAATTAAGTTTGACTTAATTAAATAAAAGATGATTAAATGGAGGACTTAATTGAAAAGCTCAATTAATAATCAATTTAAGGCAAAAAAATTTAGATTTTTCGAAATCTAAGATTTTGTTGTCCTTTTAAGACATAGTCGATAAGATTGTCTTACTGTTTAATGTCTAAATTGAGACATATTATGTATACATGTATAGTGTCTAAATTAAGACATTATATTGTGGATAAGTCTTAGCCAAAATTCCTTGATAATCTTATCAAAATATTATTTGTTTAGATAATTAGTATTAATAAGATTATTATTGAATTAAAATTGTTTTAATTTAATTTATGAATTTTATTTAGAGAAAAATTCATTACAGGTTCAACTTATTTATCTTAATTTAATTATGTGATAATTAAGTAAGATAAATTAAGTTATTTATTTTATAAATAAAGAGATTAATTTAGATTAAATCTTTAAAGAAACTTATCCTAGCTAAATGCTGCACCAAGCTAGAATTACGTCTAGGTTCATGCTACTTAGACCAAATTCACTAGTCCCCTTTTGTATCCAAGGTTCAGCTACCATGTGAGGGGAGTTAGGATCAAAGTGATTTACTTAAGGTGAAAAAGTTTCACTTATGTAAGCAACTGTGATTTGATCAAAACTCTTCCAAGTCTAAGAGATTAATTTTAGCTGAGTCTATTGGAGTAGGATGGCTAAGCGTTGAATAGTAATTAAAACACTTTTGAAGTGAGTTAGCTTTTGAGAAAATTTGTTCTCTCAAGTTTTCCTAATTACTGCCACCCTCAAAGGAAGAAAAACCACCTTACTGCCACATTTTTCTCTCTCCACCATTGCACATTCTTCTCTTTTCCTCTAAAAACACTATCTTAGAAGTGTTCTTGGATTGAGTGAAGGAAAAAGCAAGCCACAATTATCTTTTGGTTGAGACTCGTTGAGTCTTTTGGCTAGCACCAGAGAACTACTGATCCTTAAGAAGGCTCCCTTTATCATTCATGTGGATTACCATTGGAGGCAAGACAAGTGTGTTGCTTATGGCCTTGGAGAACCTATCAAGGGCTAAACCACCACTCATCAGGGATATGTCAGATTGGATATAACTCTAAATTATGATATTTGAGAGTTAGGTAATCCCTTTACAAAGTGATTTAATTTTTTGTTATAGCTGTGTGATTTAATTATCAAATAGTTATTTGATAATTATGTAATTAATTATTTAATATTATTTACACGAAGTAAAAATTATTATACTAGGGTTAAAAAATTTAATTATGAATTAAATTATCTAAAATGTAAATTAAGAGGTTGGGCTAAAAGGCCTAATTATCAAGTCAAAAGACTTTAGTTGTGAACTACTCCAAGTTGGGCTTGCTAATGCGCTAAGCGCATGGAATAGCTATCTTTGGAGTGCTATTGGGCTAAAATATTAATAAGTTAATACTAAGGCCCAATCTTGGACAAGTTAATTAAAATAATTTTAATTGGGCTCCTAAACACCACTAAAAGTTATGCCAACCTTGAAGATGGGTAAGACTGGCCCATTAGTTAAGCCTAACCTAGCTCAGGGTGTATTTAAATACAATATTAAGCTTTTTGTCTGATAAAATAGGATAGAAAAGCCCTTGTCGCCAACCCTAGACTTCTTTGAGGGGGAGTGGCATAATGTTTTTCATCCTTAAACTCTTTTTGTGCCTTCATATATGTTCTGAGTGTTCCTGAATTGTTCTTGACACAATAGAGGTAAAAAATACGTTTCTAGCATTTTCATTTTTCATAAAAGTTGTGAAATAGGCCAAATCCTAAAACTCTTGTTTCCCTAAGCTTGATTGTGCTGATTTGCATGCTAGGTGGTTAGAAAGTGTTTTTGATCATAATAAAAGATAAAAAATTAGTTTGCTATCCCAATAGAATCAAATGGAATAAAAAATTATGATTTTTGGACCTATTTACTTTTTTCTATGCAAAATAGTTGCTTTCTTGCAGAACCAATTTTCTTTTCTCTTTAGCATAATAGGTAAGGGAATTATTCTTGGATCACATCAGATCTAAACATGTTAGCTATATAACTTTTGATTGAGTCTGGTGAAGCCTTTTAGGGAACCACAAGACCTCATGAAGGCTCCAATAGGCATTTGTGTGGATCACCATTAAAGGCAGAACACTTGTACTGCTTTTGGCTTTAAGAAGAAATCATAGTAATCAACCCATGGTGTATACATATAGGGATCAGCATGTTTAGAGTTAAGAGTCTCTAGGCAAGTATGTTTTCTAATAGATCTATATTTTAACTTGCAATCAGATTACATGTATATTTCTTCCTAATATCTTGAAGAAATTTGGCTACTTTTTTGTTTACTTTCCACTATGTAAGTTTAATTTTGATTAAATTTTTATGTTAATGCTGATATGCATGAGCTTGGTATTTCCTTTGACGTGCCCCTATAGTGCTTGCAAGGGCACAACCGTTGCTACTAGGCAAACCCTAGTAGTGGCATCCCTAGCTGCTAGGCGACCATGTATGTGCACTAGTAACTGGGCTGCTAAGGTTCAAACCCTATTAGCCTCGGGATTAGGGTTTTTTGATGCGTGTACCTATGCTTAGGAAGTCTGCACACCATTAAGCTGGTTTTGGATAGAAGCTGTTGAATTCGGATAGCTTCTTGATTATCATAAAACAAACACTTAATTCAAAAACTTTATGGTCTTCATATCTCCATCTTTAATGTATGATTACATTAAAAAAATTGATGAAGAACAAAAACAAACTTATCTGGTGATGATAGACCATATTTAATTAGGAACCCGATAAAACCTAAATACATCAACTCTAAAATCTAAGGGATCATGATTAGAAAAAATAAAGTAAAATAAAATTCATATATCATGATAAACAACATAATAGAAAATCTAGAATGCCAACTCTCTAATAATTAAATCCATACATAATTAAGGCGAATTTTGATTATTAGTTTTTGCATATGACATAATTGCAACCTACCTTTCATAACAATTATTGGAAAAATAGAACAGATGGCGTAGTGGAATTAAAATATTTTTTAAAATAGATCGTATTAGATCGTGTTGTCATATGCAATAAAACACCATAATCAAATTACTTGAGCTATAGATTAGCAAATACTATCCAAGAATTCTTAGTAGTGGAGTTATTTTTTTTTAAACAGATCGTACTAGATCGTGTTGTCATATGCAATAAAACACCATAATCAAATTACTTAAGCTATAGATCAGCAAATACTATCCAAGAATTCTTAGAGTAGATCCATGTGAAAGCTTTAACCAGCTAGCCTTTTTCATTATTCTCCAATTCCCAGAAGGTAGAGTGTATGGGCACTTTTTGTCTTGACCAACTTCGAATTTGTACCGCTTGATTCTCTTTCAAGACCAACTTGTGCCAACAGGTTTAGAATTATGATTTGTTGTCATAAAAAAACCCTAAGGTGGCATAATGGTCTTACTGAAACTTGGGTTGTTGCCTCTTATCTATATTAAGTAACACGGTAGTCCTATTTTTTAATTTTTTAATTAAAATAATTATTTTACTACCTCCTTAAAACCCTAGTGACCACTTACCCTACTGTAGCTATTAGCCCTAATGTTCCCAAACATTATTTTGGCCCACTATATTTAAAAGAGTTTAAGTTGTTTAATCTGAATGCTTAATTTATTTTTTGTTAAAACATTAATTTTATTTAACCAAATAATTTTCTATAACTTCAAATCTAATTCAAAATAAAATCATAGCAATTTTATTTTAATAGACAAATTATTTAGTAATTATCAAAATAAAATTAACTATAGTAATATGATCAATTTTATCACAAATTTAAAATAAATGAATAAAATAAGTTTTCTTAATTTACTAGAATATTATTCGTATTTAATTTATAATAAATATTTAGACAAGACTTTATAAAAATTCAATTTAAATTAATTCCTATATTTATCATAATTAATTTAAATTACTAATTCTAGTCTTAAATAAAATATTTACTGAAATTAAATATATATTTCAAATAAATAATTCCAAAAAAATATTTTTTTTATTTACTGAAGAAAACGCCTATACCCCTAAAGGGAGTGTATTTGGCATATCATTTCACTATAGTGAGAATCATCCAACTTTAGGTATTTTTATCAATAACCATCAGTTAAAGAATTATGTTGAGCTAGTATAGGGATCAACTGGACATATATAGTTAGGCTCTAATAAATTATGTATTAATTATTCTATAATGCAAAAATAATCATATGATTATTAATCTCAAAGTCATACCAGTAAATACCTAAGATTGCACTCCTAATTATATATTATATTACTTGAGCTTTATAAATAGCCTTTTGGTCCACCAACCTTGTCATTTGTGTAATACCCTCATACGATATCCATGATCAACTTAAGGTTATAATCTGTTTTATCTACTTGATCACTTTATCTTAAAGTTCCATTGTACTTTCTATATGAAAATGATTGTTCACCACATGTAAACAATTTATCATTTGATATTCAAATGATCGAGCCCTCATCTATTTCAGTATTATGTATAATGCTTTTCAAGAGGATAACCTTAACTCGTTATAAGAGCTATGATTTAATATCGAGTATGTCATATACCCAACGAATGAATCTCGTAGCTTAATACCTCGAGATGCTTTAGCCTTTAGAACATTAAAGCATACAAGTTATACACATGGAGTCAATTACTTATTCAGGATTCAAGTAATTACACAATGAACTTTTAAAGGAATTAATCCAAGTAAATAGACTTATCAATGAATTAATTGCACTTTGGTCTAGTCTAATGTATTACTACCTCTAGGCTATACATCTATGTCTCTACTTAGGAGTTGGTTCGCTCCAAATGGCTAAGACAAGCAATTTTCCCATTGGATTTAGATGACATAATAGTTTTAACATGAGTTAATTGCCCATATTAACCCCATAGATTGCAAACTATGAATTTAGACTACTAACCTTAATATGTTGTCATCCCACATATAAAGTCCATTATATGCAATATTCTAACGATATAAACAGAAGTAGTCAATAAGCCATATTTGCTTACATTTACTTTAACAAGTAAATTAAACAAGGATGGAATAGCAAGGATATAATGAAAACTTTAAAATACATACATCATATGAATTATTCATTCAAAAGCTAATGAGGTACAACATTTTGTCTTTCATCCTTAGGGCATTCCTAACAAGTGGCTCTTTAGAGCTAGCCAGAAAGCTTGTTAAGCCTCAAAAGTTGAATCCCTTTTTTAATCACTCAATTCAAAAACAATTTTGGGTAATGGCACAAAAAAAAGAAGGTTAGCATAATTTCGCTCCTTAAGGGGCAGCTATGGAAAATTTTAGAGAATTTATTTTTTTAACTCATAAGAAATAATTCTCTCTCTTGATTCAATAATCAACTTAATATCAATTTAGCCTTGCACTTTTTTATATACTGGCTTTAGCCAATACGTACTTGAACTAGGCAAGAAAGACTTTTAATCAAATTAAAACTCGTTGTTAAGGTGAAACTTTTTTCACTTTTAAAGTAACTTAATTTGATCAAACACCTTCTCTTCATTCTGGTTAAACCAAATACCTAAAATAGGTAATGTAGTAGTTCACCAAGCCATGATCCAAGGGTTCAAAACCTAAGCTAGGCACACTATGGTTTAATTAGCTAGGTAAGGTATCCATGAGTTTTAATTCTACAATTTAAACTCCTTGTTTAACTTAATAAATAATATTTATGTGATAAATATAATTATCCAATAATTATAAAATTAGATATTGAAAACCTAATTAGCTAGTATTATTATCCCTATGAATTTTATCTTTATAAAATCCTTATTTAGTTATAAATATTAATCTTGTTTAATATTAATTATCGAGTAATTAATATCACAAGATTATTCCAAAGGATAATAGGCTAAGAGGTTGAAGAGAGAAATTTGATTCCTAATTGTCTTAGTCTAGGTGAAACTCTATTTCTTCCAGGACAAGGTATATCTACTTGGACATGGTATGCCCTAATTTGGACATGTTATGCAAAAGGCAATCTTATCCACCATGTTTTAATTATACAACAAAATTTAGTTTTCACAAATTTAATTTTGTCCTAAGAAAATCTTAATTAAACTGTTTAATTAGGTCTTCTAATAAATTACCTTTTATTTAAGTAAGTCATAGTTAATTAAATTTTAGATTTAATCCAATAATTCTATCATATTATTTGTGACCATCAGGTTCCTAATATGTTGGCAATGAATATAATTAACTTCATTAATCTGTTCATAGACCAAGAATGGGATCTAGCAACCCATCATGATCGCCTAAATGTTGAAGAGTTAATGTGACCTCATTGAAACCTTTCAGTTACTAGCCTATTAGTGTAATACGATCTTTTTCCCAAATATCTTAGAATGAGCACAAGCATAGTGCAATGTCTACATAGATTTCATTCCATGTTAGATCTTACAAATTATAATTAAGGATCATGAATCTATGAAAAATGATTCCTTATAATTCATTGTGCTCTGTCTAGAGACTTTAATCTAATTAACCATAGTTAAGCTCATTTAGGATATATCTCTGATGTTATTAGGAGCAGTGAATATTCTTTAAATCACTCATTCATATCATACCCACAACCACATTTCTTTTGGCATACATCTATTTGGACCTTTTTTATGGTGATTTCTAAATATGTCATTCCCTATATGAGATAACCTTGTATCACAAGTCTAAGGACTATTATACATGACTGGCATATGAGAACATTTTCCATAAACAGTTGAGTAACTAATACCAAATGAAGTTCTCATATAGGCCATGTTTAGTGAACTTGTTTCCACAAAATAAGCACCACTATGCCATCCCAAGTATCTTGCGTACTTTAACCTATGAGATAGGTTGCATACTTTCGAAGCAAAAAGGCATAAATGAGTTGGTCTTTGAGCATTGCCAATGCCCCGTCATGACAATACAATAACCAATAATGTTTTAAGGAACTAGGCTTTGATGTATAAAGATCTCATAATTGCAACACTTTGCAATTTCTTTGCAAACCCTTTTAAGCTCTATGGGCTTCATCTAATTAGTGTTTTTATGATAGTTAATCATGCCAGCAACTTGAAGGAAAACCTTGTGTTACTAACTAGTAATTGGTATGTAGTTAATTAGCTGTGAATCTCATATCCCAATATGATTGGTTTAGGGGCATACATTAACACTATAATGTTATACTTGTTATGCTTAATAAACTTAAGGAAGTTGATATCTTCCTTTTCACTTATTGGTTCCTTCATTTCCCTTAAGTTAGGTGTTTTCATTATAACTTCAGGTATCTTAGATGCTAAGGTCGTATCTTTTTTCTAGTTTTTAGTTTTTATTGCAACTAGGCCATAGCATATAAATGGCTTACCTTCATAAGATCAACATTAGCAGTTTATTGACTAGATTCCCTAGTGATTAGTAATTTACTCTTATGCTTCTATGGCACAACTCTATCCTCCTTGTAGGGGAAAAGAGATGGTTGCTAGATGATTATTTTTGGTGCAGGCTATACGGGTGTTTCTTAGGTGCCTAGGTGATTATAGTAAATAATCATCGGCCTACCAATTCTATGGAGAGGACTTGCCCTTGTCCATTTGGTAGCATTGACAAAGACACTTTCATGACGTACTCCTTACCCAGGCACAGCACCACCTAAATCGCTTGGAATGGTGACACGCGTGACTTAAAAGAAAAAAAGTATGGAAATGTCTTTAGGTTATCCCTTGGTCATGATTTCAATCAAGCATGATATGATGATAGAAAGGGGAAGGACCGATACATGTATCACTCATCCAACAAGTCTGGGCTGGCCATTATTAAGTGGTTAAAGACTTGGAGTCACCATCGATCATTTTAAGCTAGGCATGACCGTGTGCTTATTAAAAATGATATTTTGAGTTACGAAACTTGAAACACCAATTTGATAGTCTACGAGGTCCAGAGATTCATTGGTTAGGCCTAAGAGTTGGTTACATGTGGGAGGGATTGGCGCCATCATGATGCTTAAAATCAGGACTTGTTACCTATGCCTTACATTGGTTTTGATTTAATCGATTCCATTTTGTCATTATTTTGATATAATCCCCTGCATGAGTTTTATGTAAAATTAACTTTGGGTTTTAAAATAAAATTTAAATCATGTATGTATCCTATAGATGCAAGGAATATAGGGATTTTTGAGGAAAATGATCTTCAAATGTAGCTTTAAAAATTGGATATTTTATGTCAAGCACTGAAAAGATACCGATAGGGAACATTACCTTATAGATTTCAAAAACGATTTGAAAAGATGAGTGCAAAACGGGCATCACAAAAGGAAACGTGTTAATAAGATGAAAAAAGTTTATAATAATATTGCATAAAAAGAAACACACAAAAACATAGAAAAGAGAGGGGAGATCAAAGTGTATCTCATAATTGTGTTTGATTATTGAACAATAACCCGATGACAATTTTGAGATGCATTTAGACTCAGTGGTTACTTGAGTTGTAAGAAAAAGAAGTTTTGATTAGAAAGCTCAAGGATACCTGAGAGGGAAAAGTCAGATTTTGAGTAAAATTTGAAAAAAAAGGGGTTAGAGTATCCACTCAAAAGGTAGGGTTAGAGTATCCCCAATGATGAAAATTTTGGCACGTGCAAAAAAAGTTGTGATTAAAAAACCCAAAGAGTATCCCTTAGAAGGTGGGGTTGAAGTATCCACAATGATTGATATATTTTTATCAAATAAGAAAAGGGACATTGTAGTGAAATGGTATTTTGAAGACTAAAACTGAGGATTTGAGTAAAATTTAAATTCTTTTGGCCTTAATCTGAGCCTAAGGGGCTTATAGTATGTGACTTCATGGAGAGTCAATTCGATACACCTCGTTCAAACATCTTGATAAAGGTGGCTCAAGAAATTGGGTTAATTTTAATTCCAAAAATAGGAGATAGCATCATGTTGTTCCCTTTTCAAATTTATTTCGAGTTTATCCAAAGGCTTTTGAGGATAAATGAGATATCATTGGAAATGTGACTCAATGAGGATTAACATAAAAATATTTCAAAAATCCTAGAAATCTCTTTCTAGGTGGAATTAATTTTTGAAGTTGGGTTGGTTTTAGCACCAGCAACATGTGTAGGGGTAAGGGTGTAACGAACTTTGAAAACTTATCCTGGACTCATTCGAGATCATTAAATCATGAACGAGACCTTTCTAAAATAAAATTTCATGAACTTTTAGGAAAACTATTTTAAAAATTTAAAAAAAAATCATTTGATGGGCCGAAATAATCCAAACAAAATGCAAATTGCTGATTCCAAGGGTTTTAAATAGCAAAGGTTTGAAAAATTGTAAGTCCCTCATCCGAAATGGTCCGGGTGCAAATGAGACATCATTGAAAACGTAATCCGATGCTTTTTCAAGAAAATTAAAAAATTCCAAAAAAATGTATTTGGGCTTGAAAATATTTTTATAATTGGTGAGCATAATTTGCCAAAACAAATATAGAGGAGTTTTTCAGTGCTTTTAGGTTGTTTAGGACTAAACTCACGCCAAGGACATCTAAACATCCAAGACAGAAAGGAATGGGTGATATGGGCTTCACAAGCTCATTTACATAATCCTAGAATAGTTTGGGACGATGAAACAGCTCTTTGACCATGTTACCAGCAAGGGTATTAAGCTCTAGATCAAGGCCTAAACATTTTAAAACAATGAAAAGGCTATTTTATTTTGGAAACCATAACTATTAACTTCATTTAACCACGAATCCAAACATAGAAAGCTTGATTTATCCCCAAGATTGGAGGACCAATTTTGTGAAAACATTAAATCTATGTTATTCTCCATTTATTGGAGGTAACATAGATTTAACTTGGGTATTTTTTAAAACTAGATTTTTACAGTTAACATGCAAACATTTTGACGAACATGTTAAGAACAAAAATATGACATGCATGAAGATGAACATAGATGATACATTTAAACAAAAAGATGACATTTTGGGAAGGAAAAGATTGTAAAAATGCAAGGAAATGAGTAGAAAGGATACATGGACATATTAACTTCATAAATGACATCAAGAATCATGCTATGAAAAATGATATAAACATGTTTAAACAAGGAAAAACATGCTGGAATTTTCAAGATGACATATTTATTCCATGGAGACTACTAAAATGCAAGAAAATGCAAGAATATGCTCTTGACATATTAGGGTGAACATTTAAGTATGCAAGAAATGCATAAACATGGACTATTCTAATAGTGAAAATAAAACATGGCATGTTTGGGCATCAAAGCATTAAAGGATCATCTAAAGCCTAAGATTACCAAGGCCACAATAATGTATGGGAATCCTAAAATAGTCATGGTAACATGAAAAGGGTCACTAAGATGAGCAAATGCAAAAAACAAGAAAACAAATAGAGCAAGTAGAAAAATATACCAAAAAGCCTTAAATTTTGACAATTCTTTTAAGAAGTAGCTATAGTTACTTTTTTTTCTCTTTTTGTTGTTAATTAGCAAAAAATTGATGAAAAGGAGCTTTTTAGTTATGGTGTTGATGGATGAGAGTTTTGAGAGGAAAGAAGAAGGTTTTGAAAGAGTTTTTAGTGTGGGTTTAAAAGAGCTAAAGGAATAGAAGAGGTTTTTGGTTTTTTGGTGGCTGAGGAATGTTAAAAGAATGTATGAAAGTAAGAGTTTTCTACTAAGAATATGTGTAGAGAGGTCCTTTTAGAGTTTGGCCAAAGTTAGCATATATAGCCATGTGAATATGAATACAAAAAATGCAAAGAGCTAGGGATTATAGAGTTTGGCCATGTACCACATGACTACTCTAAGTACTATAAAGGAGCTTTTTAGTTATGGTGTTGATGAATGAGAGTTTTAAGAGGAAAGATAAGTGAAATGAGGGTTTTGAAAGAGTTTTTAGTGTAGGTTTGAAAGAGCTAAAGGAATAGAAGAGGTTTTTGGTTTTTTGGTGGCTGAGGAATGTTAAAAGAATGTATGAAAGTAAGTGTTTTCTACTAAGAATATGTGTAGAGAGGTCCTTTTAGAGTTTGGCCAAAGTTAGCATATATAGCCATGCGAATATGAATACAAAAAATGCAAAGAGCTAGGGATTATAGAGTTTGGCCATGTACCACATGACTGCTCTAAGTACTATACCGAGTTGGATATTTTTCTATTGGCTACAACAAGCAGAGTAGTGGAGTAGAGAGACTAAATGTGTTTGTAACATGGAAAAAAGCCAAGTATGCCCCAACAAACCATTTTTTTCATGTAAAGTCCTAGTTTCAAGCTATTTTGTGCCTAAAAAATTTGTTAAAGCCCAATTATAAGTTTAAAGCTAAGGCTAGTATGAACTTTGATGATTTTTGGTGCAAAAAACATGTTTAAGTTAGGTTTTTAGATCAATGGTGCAAAGACTAAAACAATGGTCGAATCATGCAAAATGCCTTGGTGTTTGATATAAAGCATTTTTATTGATACAAAAGGCAAAATTTCCTTCTAGTACTAATACAATAAAGCCTGTATCAGTACTAAGAACAAAAAAATGTTTACAATCTTGAGACTTGAAGACCTGTATCGATGCCATAAAGGTCTAGATCGATACTCTTACTTATATATTAATACATTAGGCCAAGAATATGATTTTAGCTATTGCTAAGACCTGTATCGATACAAACATGCTCGATATTGATACCACACCTTAGGTATCGATACCAAAGCCTTTTGTATTGATACTACATGTGAAAATTTGAATTTTTAGTGATGTGAATCTTCCTATTGATACCTACATGCACCAATGACAATTTCACATACCTTAAGCTCTCCAAAAGCTTTACCTTGGTTGGGAATGGCAAGAAACTAATTCGTGCCTGTCCAAATAACCCCGATAATGACTTAGAAAGTGACTTTAACGCCTTAAATGCTAGTCTGGAGAAAATGATCTATCTATAACATCCATAGTTTTTTTTATTTCTTTGTCGAATCTAATCTCAGCCTTATCCATCATTCCTTAAACTAACCATAAAAAATTAAAGCAATGCTATAAGCTATGCCTTTTTTCATAATTATAATGGCAAAAATTAGTAGAATCCTGCTGTAGATACTTTGTTTCCAACACTAGTTTGGCTTTTACTAATAACTTCTTTGACATCTTGACTTTATTGATAGTTTTTTTGACCCAACAGCTTTTTCCTTTAGTAATTGTATTTACATTTACTTTGGCATGATTTGGAAGTGAGTTTGCTCTTACATTCAGCATTGGTTAATCTTAACTTTGATCACACCAACATCTAAAAGGCTTTTTATTTTTCTTAAAAATAGTGTAATTCTTAATAGAATGACCCTAAACCCCAGCGTGGTATCTGCAATAAGCATCAATGTCAAACTATTTGAGATACAAGGGTTTCCTTGGAGTTATGTATACTGGGGCAATCAATAAGCCTACTAGTAGTCAAGGGTAGAGTTCCTTGTAAGATAAGGGAACTAAGTTAAATCATAGCCTCTCCCGAGGTCTTTATTGGTTGTTTTGGGTGTTTTTGTTAGTAGGTTATTGGATTGAATGCTTTTTAGGAATTTTTTTGGATAGGGTTTCGTGAAAAGTCAAATGTTGGATTGTATATAATGGAGTATATCGGTTATAGAGTTAAGGGATATAGCTATGGGTTAGGATTAAGATAAGGCATGCTTGGGAAGTACAAGTTAGGCATTGGGTGAAGATTTAGAACTAGCTTAGATTAGCCATCACAAGTTATAGTGTTTGCTTCTTTCTCTTTATTTTTGGCAAAAGGTTTCTTGTTAGACCCAGATAGTTCATCTCCAGATATCTTGCCACTTTTGATGGCATCATCAATCATTTCACCTGCTATGACCACATCAATGAAGTTTATGTTGGCATTCCCCACTAATCTCTCATAGTAAAGAGGATTTAAGGTGTTAACAAACATGACTGTAATCTCCCTTTTAACCAACAAGGGGTAAACTTGGGCAGCTTTTCTCTCCACCACTGGGTGTACTATTTAAAGCTTTCAATAGCTTTTTTTCCAAATTCATTAGAGGGAGGCATTTTGGGCTTATTAGACACTTGTTTATACTAGTCAAAAGAGGTACAGGCTAGATCAACCCATGTTTGAATCATAGCTTGGTCGAGCTGAATGTACTATCTGACCGCTGCTCTAGTCAAGCTATACTGGAAGCAATGCATCAAGAGCTTTTTGTTTTCCTTATATTTAGCCATCTTCTAGTAGTATGGATATAGGCTATTAGATAAGTGGTTCCATTATATTTTTCAAAATATGGCACTTTGAACTTGGGGAGAATAATAAGATTGGACATCAAACATAGGGATTTAGCTTCGACGGCTCTAAATTTGTCCCTTTCCTCGATTGCTTCGAGATTTTTTTCTACTAGCTAGTTTTGCTTGTGTCTTCGGTAATCACCTTGTGATCTTTAAGCTATTATCTTTTTTTGCTCCACCAAATCATCCAAATTCAAGACTATTAGGTTAGTTGGAGAAGATCAGGTGTTTAGCCCTTGATATCTAGAGATAAGGTGCAACACAGCTATTAGGTTAAGATAGATAATGGGTTAAACTAGAGGAACTAGTGTTGTTTGGGCTTGTTGCTCTTGAATAACCCCTTATTAAGTATTGGTAACCTTAATACTAATAGATAGATTAACATCGGGGTTAGCCAGCACCTTTTCTGTATTGATAATGCTGGTTTGCCTTTTATCTTTTACGACAGTCAATAGCAGTTTCATTAACTCATTCATCTGAGCTTACAACTCTTTATTTTTTTTTAGAGCCTTTACTCTAGATCCTCTTTATGCATAAGTTTTAGCTTTTCAATTCTACCTTGCTGGTTATTTTCCATGATTCTATGTAGTGCCGAGTATTTTATTGATAGGGGATAGTTTATTCCATGTTTTTTCTACAGCTTAGATCCTTTGCACTTTTTAAAGCAATTTTAGATTTGACTTTCAATGCATGTTATGAATGGTGGCATAATTGTGATGAATATGTGAGTGCATAAAAGAATGCATAGGCCATAAATATGTACATAAATTCAATAATAAATGAACAAATGAGGTTAGTATGAAAAATACAATGGAGACAATTAGATTCTAGGAATAAGTCTAATAATAGCACCTTTAATTAAGCATAAGCATTGTATAATTATAGTTCCTCATATCTAAAAATATCAAACACAATTACATAGGTTGATTAAATGTTCAAGAAAATTAAGCAATTCCTGCCCATGGTCTCTAATAGGTATAATGTCTTGCCTCAAGGACCAGGCTTGTTTGACCATGTCATCTGCTTCTATTTAGGCTACTTGAATCTTTTCTATGAGGTATTGAAGACACTCCTGTAGTTTAGATGAGCTTGGTCAAAAATCAACCATTTGTGGTGCCATTCCTAATCTTATTGCTTCAAGATCCCTAATAACTCATTTATACAATCTTGGTGGATCTAGAAGAAATGTTCCACATTTTGAATGTTGAGTGCCAAAGTTTTATTTTTGACCGTACCTACCTTTGATTGGTGAGCAAGCTCAACTCTCTATTTAGTTGGTGATTTACCAGTTTTTTAGTATTTTTCCCTCTTTTAAGGCCACTCATTCCTTCTTAAGGTCTTGAATAAAGGTTTTCCTTGATGAGCTCTTTCTTTTATAGCTTATCTATTTCCCTATCTCTCAACTAGCCTTTCTTATCTTTCAATTATGCACTTTCTATGATGAAAGCTATTTTCTCTTATGTGAATTCTCATCTTAAAAGTTTCATTTCTAAAGGGAATTCAACGGTAACATCTTATTGGCACATCATCAAATAGTACTAAGGTGTTGTTTACCCAATGCATTCTCCATTCCTCATATCTTGGATCATACTAGACCCTTTCCTATACAACTGGATACAATGATTTTGCTTCTATATGTTGAAGGCTCGTTGAAGCCTTTCTTTTGTAGTTTTCTCTTCTGTACTCAAAGTCTAGTTGATTAAGACTCTAGGTAATCAGAATGAACCATCGGCAATGAAATTGTTGTAAGGCTAAGAGAATGCATAGCTAGTGCTTCTCCATATACCAATAAGTGGCATCGAGTTATATGTTCCTTATTTATAGATAATTATCATGGATTGATCCATAAGGCTCTCTAAGTAACCTTTTCACTTTATAGATTCTAAAGTCTCTTAATCCAATGATCTATAGACTTATCCCAAAGCCATTCCTTCCCAAGAAATTTAGTAATAAGGCTAAAGATAGGCATGAAAGTGTATAGGAATCTCTTCAACCTAAAAATGATTGATGAGCAAGATGTAAATGAGCAGTACACATCCTATAAATCAACCCTTTCCTTTTTTCTTTTGAAACTAAGAGCTTTGATAGTCTTAATGATGATTGTAGTTGTCAGGTTGATGTTACTAAAGGAATTTTGGATTTATGCTTATCAAATAAGCATAAAATATTTTACCATATTAAATATATGGAGTGGAAAGTAAATGAGATATACTAGGATTTCCTCAAGATCTTAGGCTAAGATCTAAATGCATCAATTTTGGCAGTTTAAAACACATATCTGATAAAGATCTTACCTTCTCAAAGACTTTTAACTTTGATTGTCCTGATCTTTGCATGATCGTTGCCACAACTTGGTTATTTTGATCTCTTTTTGAAGCCATAAGCAGCACAAGAATCCTGCCCCTAAACCAAGCCCAATATTATTAAACCTAATGGGTGGTGCCGTAGATGGTACGTTAATAAGGATCTAGGTGAAACACTTTTATCTAGTCCATTTAGGATTAGGCCCAAGCATTAGCCATTTTATATCCTAGCCTAATCGAACAAAATAGGGCCTACTGATGTTATGCCTAACTCATCAAATCCAAATAGGATCTGTTCAAAACAAGTGCCATTTGACTTAATCATTAGGGCTTTTAGGCCAACACTTATTTATTTGTAACAGCATTTAATTTTTGATTAAATTTCTCACCTAAGTAAAACAATTTTACTTCATTTAAATATTACTAAATAATTATTAAATAAATTTTAATTTGCCAAAAATAATTATTCAGCTTAAAACCAAGATACCCCTATTTAGATGCCTATTATTAAACATGATCATGATAAGGCATTCCTATCTTTATTGCCACATTAAGACATTTATAATTAAATTTCATAAATCTAATTTATGTTTTTAATAATACTTAATTGAACTCATTCAATTAAGTCCTCCATATTATATATTTAATATACTTAGTTAAATCTCAGATTCAATCCAATAAATCATCTTATTGTCTGTAACCCATTAGGTTCCTAACATGTTGGCAATGAACATTTCATAGATCAAGAGCGGGATCTAGCAAACCATCAAGACCACCTAAATGTTGAAGAATCCAATGGCCTTAGAGAAACCTTTCGGCAACCAACCTTATAGTGTAATTGGACCTTTTCACCAAATATCCTAAAAAGACCATAAGCATGGTGTAATGTCTACTCATGTATCAATCCATATTAATTTCTATAGTATATGGTTAACCTTATGAATTTTGAAAAACCATTACTTCTAAATTCATCATGTGTTGGCCAATGACTTTATCAAGTTAACCAAAGCTAAGAACACATAAGATATGTCTTTGATGTCATTTTGAGTGGTGAATCATTTCTAGATCACCCAACCTTCTTATGTTTCATGCCATACCAAAAACCAACCTAGGTAGGTATCCATCCTTGTGGACTCATTTGTGATGATCTCTAAGTATGACACTCCCTATATAAGATGACTTGATATCATAAGTTAGAGGTCTAGTACATGTGAGAACATTTCCATAGACACTTGAGTGACAATACTAAATGGAGTTCTCACACAAGCCATGTTCAGTAAACTTGCTTCACAAAACAAGCACCCACATGCCAGAGTTTTTTCCCAAGCTGGGAAAAGGAAGGGTTTACGAGTTACCCTCTTAGTTAACATCACAATAAATAGTTTTTATACTTACTATCAACCCCAGATAGTCTTTTCTCTCGTATCCTAGGTAATATAGGAATGAAAGTTCTTGCTATCATTTTGGCTATACTCTTGAATGATAACTCTAACTTTAGTCCAGATCACCTTCTGGCCTTTATTCTTATCCTTCGTATTTTTACATGCTCGAGTTAACCATGTTTTAAGAAATTTAAAATTTTCCATTTCTACATTAGGGCTAGGTTTGGGTATACTTGCCTGCCATCTAGCTGATTAGCTTTTCCTTTTTTTTTAACCGTTATAAAAATTTCTTGATTTCAAATAGGCTATCCTATATTAGTTGGTCAATCAACAAAAATATGAAGAATGACCACTGTTTTTTGGGAGAAAGGGAGGAAATTCCATTAGAACATATAGAAAAGGCATGAAAGGGAATACTTAATTAATGCTTACAATGATAGAAAGATGAAAAGGAACTTGTCATCATCAGACAAAAAGAGAGAGGTATGGGCCTACAGATGAAAAAAGATTCACACTTTTTACTTAACAAATGAACGAATCAAGACAATATCAAACTGGGAGGAAGACTGTGATTACTCTTAGACCACATCGACTTAGGGTTAAAGTGAGGGTAGTCATAAGGCTAATTGGTAGTTATGCTTACAAAGGATCAAGAAAAAAGCATTGAAACTTCCATGATTAAGCCACAGGGGACTACTTTTAAAATAGAATGTCTGAAAGAATCTTAATTGGAAAATTGTTATCAAAACGGGGATTTTTCTTTATGAAGGGCCCTAACATAAGATTTTCATCTTCAACTTCATCATTGAGTGTACTATATGGACTAGATGGCCTGTGGGATATATTTTCAAGCCAAGGCATTTTGAACTCATAGGGCAACTTTTACATCGATTGTGATAGAAAAAGGCTAAAAAAAAGTAAAAAAAATACTTCACTTAGGCAAAATGTTGCAAACACTTGACTTTACTATGTGACTACTCTTATAAAGCTATAAGCAAATCAAAAAAACATTATTCAACAAAAGACATGGCACGGTATTCGGCTTTTTTATGCTAGACTTGGATATAATTTTGTCTTAGCAAACTGAAACATTTAAATAGTTAAAGGAAAAGAAATCAACAGAGACCTTGTTTGTGGCGACAAGCGAGAGCCTATTGGGGGTTATCGTAAATTACCCGACATCAGTTCTTACCCCAACCAATACCATGAAAGTCTCTTCCTTTCCATTCCTAACCCGATAAGAAGCTTTCCTCTTTGCATGAATCGAAAGGGAGATAGATTCCATTGATAGGGCCCTTGTTTAAGCAGGAAATAAAGAGTTTCCCATCTTTAAAGGGTATCGCGATATGCTTTTTACTCACTTGGAAATAACCTAGTGCTTGCCTATGCGCGCTTTCCTTATCTTACTTACTTGACTTCTCTAACTACTTTTCTTTCCTTTAAGTAGGTAAAAAGGCAGGCTTTGAAGAAAGGTTTACAGAGACAAGGCAACTACAAAACTCACCTGGACCTAAAGGCTCCAATGAATTGATTTGCTCATGAGAAATCCTTTTATTCTCAATTTCGGGGTAAAACCTTATTACCAGACAGAAGAGGAAGGAACGGAGAGGCCTTCACCAATCGATACCTATTAGGGGACAATATTCTATATATAAAAGGATGGAACCCCAAAAGCACGATTTTGTTAATTGGAACTATAGAAATTTAGGCAGTAGCAGAAGGACATCTACCACTTTATTTATTCTTTTTCCAATAAGGGAACATATAAAAATGAAAGTCTCTACTGAACATAGCCCAAGAAGTCTACTCGCTAGCTTCTTCCTCTTAAGACTTTGCCACACTCAAAATGGCTCAACTAGGTGAAATATACTTTGATTAGTGCTTTTCTCCCTCTATTTGTATAGTAATAATAGTACTTGGTTGGTAAGCATCTCAATCTAAGAGAGGAGGGTAGCCTCTTTAGTGTAGTGCTTTTAGGGTTAAATGAGCATCGAGTCTTTAAGTCCAGAAAGGGAATAATCAACATAAGAAGAGACGTTGGGGAGGTTGAAATAATCTTTAATAATCATAGTTCTAGTAGTGGTATATACTTCAACCCATGAGATTTATTGCTTACTTTACAAGTAAGAAGTCATAACATGTGCTAGTCTTTGCGCATTGCTAATGCCCTGTCTTAGCAATACAATAACTAGGAACAACTTTAAAAACATGACTTTGATGCATAAATATCTCATAATTGTAACTCATTACAATTCCTTTGCAAGGCTAAATGTGTTCTATAGGCTTTATTCAATTAGTGCTTCATGATTGTTAATCACACTACTTACATGAAGGAAAAGCTTGCATCACTAAACAAAATGATAGATTCGCATTATATGTCTCATCCAAGCTAATTGGCTTTAGGGAATATACTAACACCTCCTACTTGTACTAAGCTAATCGCTAACGCATACAATGTCAAACTCTTTTGATTAGCAATTGTGTCTCAAATTAGATAGAGCTCCAATACTATTGTAAGAATATGCTTCAGTCATATATATAATAATATTATTATTAAACTCATTAACTATTCGCATCATAATGAGAGCTAAATTTCAATCATATGGCTCATCTGTTACTTTGACAACTATTTTGAATCTTTTATTAGTTTATTAGCTAACGATCCAAATGTAACTCTTTTTCTAAGCTTGAATAAAAGAGTTTGTTTATGACCTTTAAGATATAAACATGAAATCCTTTCTAGTTTGGAAAACTTTCCAAATAATTGCATTTTTTAACATCATGGCTATTTATCACTAAGCCAAATTATGATCTTAAACTTTTAAAGAATCATAAATGCCTCCCACCAAATCCTACATGTGTAGATTTAAAGTGAATTGGATTTAATAACTATTTTTTTCTCCTATAAGTTATAGGTCATTTAGTATTCTCAATAATTTTGCAAGTTATGTTTAAATACAATGAGACTATAACATAGAACAAATTCTATGATTAATGAATTATTCAAAGAGGAATAAATATAAGAACAGCATTAAATCTAGCGATCATCCTTAATTGGCACGTGAATGCCAAAATAAACATATAATATTTATGAATAAGTCATGATTATGTTTCAGAACCATTAATCAAGAAGGCTAGCGTTGATCAATATAAACAAGCTTTGATTAATATAAACAATGTTGCCATTATCATGGTCCATCTTCACTACTCCTTTTATTTAGCCCTTACAATATGTCATACATATTTAAGTACTATTTTCTAGGTATCATGTACCAAGAGAAATGAATTAATCTTAGAATATATCTTATATTGAAACTTATGTAAGTATTCCTTGCAATCTTTTCTTTATTAATCTTGCTATCCATAACGTTGGCATTTTGCTTTATCATCTTTTTTGTTCTTCTTTAAAAGAAAATATGTGGCAAATGCAATCCATAACCCATTTAAAATGCTCAAGTGTTAAAATGCTCAAGTGTTAAAATACATCCCATAACATGAGGCCTAATTAGGCTCCCTTTTGACATCTTGCTTTGAAACAATTCCTTAGGGATGTCAAACCTTTCATTGTGATTATCCTTATAAAACAACTTTTTAAGGTTTCCAATGATTTAAATAGCCATTTTCCCTTTTCATGATTCAAGCTATCATCATAATGTGGCTTGATCAAGGTCATCAATATGAACTTGATACACTACCTCTAACTTAGTGGACTATTCTTGGATATGTCTTTTAAGTAATATCAACAAACCTTTGAAATGTGGGACTAGTTAATGGAGTTTGGCCTATTAAAACTTATTAGCATCATGTATATTGCATAGTGAAAGTTATCATACATGCCAAACATTAATCCGACATGCCCAACTTAAACTAATAAATTTCATTTTATCATATTGGGATAAGACTTAATTTAGACTAATCATTTATCCAACTTAACCCTAAATATTCATTAAGAAATAACCAAATAACTTGGAGTTGCCACCAATCTTATTTTTGGCTAGATGAGATTGGTCACCTATTAGAGTTTGTATTTGGAGGGTTATAAAACCTTGGAAAACAAACTTTAAAGTCTATTTAATAACTAAAGATTCATGTGAAAAGGGTTTAAGAGTTGGTTATATGTGGAGTGAGACATGTCCCTTCCACGATGCCTGTAAATTGGTAGTTATTAACTATGTGTTAACTAAAGACGAGATTATGGTTGGTTTATAATTTTTTTAATATTTAATTATAATCCTTCATTTTTGAAATTATTTATAATTAATATTATTTTTCTTATCTTAAATAAATAAAATTTTTATATTTTTTGAAAATCAAAATATTTTTTACACCCCTTCACAAAACCTAGAGGAATACGAAAGTTTTATTTTTGAGAGAACTAAAAATTTTGAATTACTTATTTAAAAAGGATATTCCTTTGTATAAAATTATCAATAAGGTGACTTCCATATACTGGAAGCACACCTATGGACTATTTTAGATATTGCCTTGGATTTTTTGAAAAAAATATTATCATATAATTAACATATAAATATATTAAATTTTTGGCATAGCATAATGAAAATGACTCTAAAGTGCATACATAAAATTGCAAAATGATCCTTTAATTATGAAAAATAATCTAAATGGACCTACATGCATGGACATTATGAAATGGTCCTTAAATTATAGGAAATGATTTAAATGCTTGAAATTTTGCATAGTAATTCCCAAGTCTAGGAAAATGACTTAAATATCTCTAAAATTCATGAAATTACATGATAGTCCTTAGATAATAAAAATGACCTAAATGACCTCAACATAGATAAATTTGTATAAAAGTCCCTAAATCATGGAAAATGACCTAATGACTTCAAAATGCATGAAATTGCACCAAAGTCCCTAGATCATGGAAAATAACCTAAATGACATCAAAATTCATAAAATTACATCCAATTCTCTAGATGATGGAAATAACCTAAATGACATCAATATTCACAAAAATGCATAAAGTTCCTAGATCATGCAAATTGACCTAAATGACATTAAAATGCATAAAATGATATAAAAGTCCCTAAGTCATAGAAAATAACTAAATGACATTAAAATGCATGAAATAACATAAAATTCCATAAGTCATGGAAAATGACTAAATGAAATTACGATGCATGAAATGTCGTAAAAGTTCCTACCATGGAAATTGACTAAATGACATTAAAATGAATGGGAATTGCACAATAGCCCCTAATATGCATGGAATTATTATGGGAAAATTGCAAAATGGTCCCTAGAAGCTGTTTGCACTCCTAAATGCATATCTAAAGATCACTTTTCACCAATAATTGCACTAACAAGGCATTATACATGATTTTTACTTTCAAAACACCATATTAACATAAACATACATTAATTTACTAACATGCATAACAATGTTACCATAATCATAACATATTCACGGAAATGCAAGGACACATAAATCTTGATAATAATACATAAAGATACCATAAAATACACGTATCATACTTATCATGAAATATAGATTACATAAAAAGTAAAGCCATAACCAAACTATGGGGAAAAAAACGCATAAAGAAGACTTACATGAAGCTAAGAAAATCAACGTAAAACATTTAAAAAACAAACTTTCTCGATGGAAACTTGGTTTTTACAGAACTTTTAAGGAAAAAACACTAAAGAACAATAAAATATGGTAATTTGGTGTCATGGCTCAAGATTTGGCCATAACTTGTTTCTTACACCTTGGCATAAATCACCATCTAAACATTTCTTAGGATCATCAAGCTCTCATAAATGAGAAAAGAAGATGCAAAATAAGAGTAGAAGATCAAAATAAAATAACCTTAAGATATCATTATTTTTTCTTTTCTTTATTTCTTTTCTTATTGCATTCTTTTTGCTCTTCAGGTTTTTTTAAAAGAAAACTGAAGGGATACACCCTAATGAACATCCCCATGGTGTTTTTAACCTCTTTTTGGTTGATCATCTCATCTTTATGCATGTTCATCCATATCTTGACAACTTACCTAAGCTTGCTTGCAAGCAATCTCCCTATATGGCTAGTTGATCTGGTCATGGGCTAAAAACTTTCTAAATGGGGCATGGTTTCGACTGAGATTGGTGGACAATTTTAGCTACATGCCCTCAAAGATAAACCCCCACTCAAAATGGCCATAGCTTGGTTTCATGCAAAAAAAGTTTTTAAGTCTAAACCCAAATAGCATATAATTGAATTTTAGTTGAATTAGACTCAAAATAGTTAGAAAATAGCCAAACTAGATGCCATTTGGTTCCCATGCATGGTTTGAGCATTAAACCTACTTATTCTAATGTTATTCAAGCTTTAATGGTTGAACCTATGTGGGTGGTTCTCGTATTTATTTTTCCATGTAAAAATATTTTGTGAAGGACCTTTTGTTTGGTTATAAAGTAATCTAAGGCCATTAGAAAGATGAAAAATAAGAAATTTTGGTGAAAACTCTTATTTATGGTGAAAAATTCCATGCAGTATCAATATATTAGTGTTTGTATTGATACAAGTTCTTCTTAGAACTAAAAAAAACCAAAAAAATTCAAAGATGTATTGGTACAGTATTCATTGTATCATACATATGCAATTGTATTGATACAATATCCAATTTTATCGATGCAATTGCACTCCCAATTCCTAAAACGGTCAAAACCCAATAATGTATCAATACATTAATGAAATGTATCAGTACATCCTTGTTGATTTCATGAAAATGACATTTTTGTAAATTCTAAAGGTTTTCAATTATTCAAGTTAGTCCCTAGACATTTCAAACTTTCTTTGTTCCCTCGCTTGGTGCTATGTCACTAGGAACTGGTGACACAGCATCCTGCAGTCTTTCTTTATTTTTTTTATGATTATTATTTTTAAAAATTTTTTAGCCTTCTAATTAAGTCTCGTGATGTTAGAAATGATGTGTGTATTTCACCTAGGGTCTCAGATAGTGTTCTATTTGCTTGTAATGGGCTTGGACAAAATTAAGTACTATAATAGTTTATTAGTCTCGTTGTGTATATATCCATTATGAACCAAAACATTTTATAGTTAATAATTTACAATTTCAATTGTTAAGCAAGTTTTTACAACTTATTCATTGTTTTCATTATTTTATCAAAATTATAGCCATCAACCATACTCTAAGAAGTTTAATATTTGAATCTTCAATAATGAGTTAGGACCTTTTCTATTCTTACATAACCTTGAGTGACTTAACAAGCCATGCAAGAACTAATAATGTAGATAAATTAGCTTACCAATTACATCTATATGCAACTCCTAGATCAACTAAGTGATAACTCTTTACCTAAATGCATCGTATGCATTTCACATAACCATAACCTCTAACAACATGTGGTCAAGTTTGTAAGCATCCGAACAACACGACATTAGTTGAGTAAGACCCAATATTCATAACTCAATAATTTGGACAACAGTTTGACCTTGAGTGACTCAACAAATTGCTTGAGCATGAAACTCAAGTATCTTGTTATGAATAATAGAAGGTGACTTAATCTTTTATAAGGGATTTTATCATTTAACTTAGGTCTCATTAGTTTGTTTGATTAGCATGCATAGCATGTATTCAATCATATATTACATGTATATAAATTCAAAAATAAATCTAACGCATGTAATCTACTAGGATGATTATGGACTTTATCTATAAAGTTTCCTTGAGCCATTAGGAAACTAGTTGATCAAATTTCTAGGGATATCTTACAAGGTCTTCACAAGTCTTAATGATGATCTCCTTGGTGCAATCTTCTTTACATCTTGGATTTAGATAAATTCTAATCTTCTCCTAATCCTAAATCTACAAGCCCTATGTAACACTGACATATCATTGTGAGAAACCTTGATTTACATTCAAAGGGTAATGATGTGAGAAGAGAATTTACAACCTAAAATTAAAAGAGAAGTTAGTGTTCTTAGACCGTATTTATAAAATAAATACCACAACAAAATTCAACTATCCATAACCTAGTCATACTAAGGCATACTCCATAATCATCTTCAAGATAACATAATCATATTATAAGCATGAAATTAAATAATCGTAGCCAATATCATTTGGTGATCTTGTGTGTCATTTGCATAAACCTTTTCAAACAATTTGAGATGATTTATCAAATTACGTTAGTACTTTTAGTTCTTTAATAAAACATTTTTAATTAAAATTCTTAACTTTTAGGAAGCTTGTCTTAAATTGGATATTACCTAACTTTTAGGATTTTACCTTCATTAGGACATTATCTAACTTTTAGATAACTTAGTCTTAATTTGGATAAGCATTTAGCATGTAATATTTCCTAAACCAATTAGGAAACTTGTTTTCCAAAAACAACTTTTTAAGACATTAAATTGGACTTTACCTAACTTTTAGGTTATTTGTCTTAATTAGGACATTATCAAACTTTTAGATAACTTTATATTAGTTTAGGCAAACTATTTAGCATGTCATATGTAATATTTCCTAACCATTTTAGAAAGTTTTCAAAGTTTTAATGATTGATCAATATTTAATATAAATAAGAAAACAACATTCATACATTATTAACATTTATTCTAATCTCATTAGGACAAATCCAAATCAAATTAGGATTAATCTATTTGGATTAAATATTATCCAATTACGCAATTTAATTAGACTTAGTTTCATGTTTATTACTTTATCCTATAGACACCTATTTGGTCCAAGTCATCATCTAAGGCATTAAAGGTCGCTATTCGAGGCTTCATCGAGTCCATTCAGATAAGCATAAACTAGTTATCCATCATTCTCAGCTAAGTTGAGGTGTTCGAGGAGTTAAAGGTGCATGAAATTCGCATTTACATGAGTAAGTATCAATACATGACCTTAAGGTATAGATACAAAGCTTCTACATCATTAAAATCACAAAAAAATTGTTTGCATATCGATTCTAGATGCCATGTATCGATACAATGGTTGATGGTATTGATACATGAGGTCTTTTTATCGATACAAAGTTATGTGAAAGGTAAAATTACTATTTTGGCTACTAATATCGATACTGAGCTCCAAGTGTCGATACTAGGTTTATGGTATCGACACATTGAGCAAAAATTTGCTCTATGTATCAGTACAGAAAGCATAGTATTGATACCTAGGCAAAAGTTTCTTCCAAGTATCAATACAAGAAATAATTGTATCGACATCACAAGGCAAAATTTACCTGTTTCGTGCCATTTTAACATTTTTTCGCTTTAACATCAAAACATGAATTTGATCATGAATTTAGCTTAAAAATTATCCAATCTCAAACTTAACTTCCTAAAAATCATATAGACTTCATTTTTGGACATAAACATTGAGTTTTTACATTTTTAAGTGTTCCCTTAAGCTTGTCACAAGGACATTTCATGCTATAATATGGATAGTTGAAGGGTAAGCTTGATCTTACTGATTGTACCAGCCTATGCATGGTTTATTTCTACAACCAAGGATGTACATCAACCAACGAAATGCTAAAAGGTTGCTTATTGGCATAATAAGTCACTATATTGTCTCCCCAAAACATCCCAAATACCCTAGCTTTGCTAGGTTGTTGATTACTGAGATTGAATCTTATATAAGATATGCTATGAACTCAGCCAAAGGGCCCTTAAACACACTTATATCAGCCTCCATACTTAAAAAAATTTTCATTCCCTTAGCTCTCCCATCAGCCCTCCAAATACCCTCCTAAACCATCACATCTTCTCACAAAACATTCCTTCATTGATATAACAACTTTGAAGTCACTCTTAGCCACCTTTTTTTGCTAAAATCATAGTAAGGGAAGGCAAGAAAGTGAGATATAAGTCCAAAACCTTTTCTACTCAGCATTTTCAATATAGTTTTCAAAGCTTTTGGGGTATAGTCCCTATCATTTCTTTTTTCTTTTACTTATATTTGCATTTTCATCACTCTAGTAAGCTCCAATATGCTAATCATGACCTTTATAGGATTCCTCATGCATTTTGTGGCTTTGGATATGGCAGACTTAGGATTTGTACTACTTTATTGCCTTTTTCATCATGTTTCTTGCTTTCTATATGCTTCATTCATCTTGATGATATGTTTTGATGCTGTCATGAAATTTCAACAAGCTATTTTCCTTAGTCTAAGCATGTTTACATCATTTCTATAGCATATTCATTAATGCCATTCATTAGACTAACATCTCCATGCATTCTCATACTCATCTCCCCACATCTTATCATTATTTTCATGCTTAAATGTCATTTTTGCTTATATGAAACCGCCTCCCATGTTTACTATCATGAATATCATATTTAGTTCATCATATGTTTGTACAATATCTTTTTTCCTAAAAACCCCCCAAGTTAAGTCCGTGTTAACCTCAATCAATAGGGATTAACATGGATTAAGGTTTTTTATTCATTAGTAATCCAATCTTGGGGATAAATCAAGCTTTCTATGCCTAGATTCATCGTTAAAAGAGGTTAAAAATTTTGGTTTCCAAATAAAATAGCCTTTCTAATTTTTTTTAAGGTGTTCATGCCTCAATCTTTTTGCTTAGAGTCCTTGTGTTTCTGACATAGTCAAGAGGCCATTTCATCATCCCAAACTACTCTAAAATTATCTAAATGAGCTCCTGAAGCCCAAGTTACTCATTCATTTCTGTCATGGACATTCAGATGTCCATGGCTCAAGTTTAGTCCTAAAAAACCAAAAAAATGAGAAACCCCTGTTTTTGCCCTAATAGCTTAGTAGTCATAATTTTAAAAATCATTTTTGAACCTTACATCATTTTTCATGATTTTTTTTATATTTTTCCTCGAAAGCGAATTGAATTATATTTCCAATAATATCTTTTTTAACCTCAAAACATTCTAAAAGAGGGAGTTACAATTTTTTGAATTAAGGTTATCTAGTACCCTTGGAATCACTTATTTAGATTCTGTTCGGGCCATTTCAACCCATTAAATGATTTTTTTTGAATTTTTAAAATATTTTTACTAAACATTTTGTGAAATTCCCTTTTTGAAAAGGTATCATTTGCGATCTAATGATTTTATATGAATAGGAAATGATTTTTCAAAGTTTGTCACACACTTTCCCCTACATGTGCTTTTACCATCACATTAGACTTGACTTCAAAAATCATTTCCACTCAAAAAGTGATTTTCTAGATTTTAGACCTTTATCAAATCATCTTTCCAATTATACCTCATTTGACCATTGGAACCTTTGAATTTGCTAAAAATAAATTTGGGAAAGGCAGTAGCGCAATGCTATCCACTGTTTTAGACTTAGCAAAATTAGATTAGGTCCCCCGAACGACTTTCTTGATTGTGAAGGCCTTGAAATGCATCCGATTGATTCCCCATGGAATTGAGTCTTGGGCTCAAATCAAGGCCTAAAAAAATTTTAATTAATTTGATATTTTGTTTCAACTATAGATTTTAATTCAAAATTTAATCTTTTTTAATAAAAATGTTTAACTTTAAAAAATTACTAAAACTTCCACCTTTGGAGACACTCTAACCACATATTTCACAAACTTGATTCAAATTTTAAAAATTTCATCATCGGGTATACTCTAACCTTATTTTCTAAGGGGATACTCTAACCTAGCTTTTCACTTAAAAAATCTAAATTTTCTCTATCTCCAGGACTGTTTAAATCAAAACCTTTTTTTTTGTACCTCAAGTGACCATTGTCGCAACGTACCCCAGGGTGGATCCTTGTGGATCTATGGGTGCGCATGACTTAAAATATTTTCCTGACTTAGAAATGTCTTTTTGATTAAGACTTTCTTTCGCGATGAGATGAGAACGAGAATGCATGGATTCTTGACTTATGATACAGTGAAGGGGACCTAAAGACGAATCGCTCATCTTATTAGTTTTGGATGACATCACGAAATGGCCAACGTTTGGAGTCGCCACTGATCATTTCGGGCTAGGCATGATTGGATGCCTATTGAAACCTATGTTTTGAGTTACGAAACTCAAAACATCGATCTCGTGGTCTACGTAATGCAAAGATTCACCGTTTGGGTTTGGGAGTTGGTTACCCGCGATGAGGTACGAACCTCTTCGTGATGCCTGAAATCGGTGCCTTACTAGCTATATCTTTCTCGGTTTTGATTCTTTCGATCTTGTCACTATTTCGATATAACCCTCTTCGAATGCCTGAACTTATAGAAATGATCCAGGTTTTGATGAAAAAGATTTAATCTTATATACGCCCCGGAGAGATGGGAAATACAGAGATTTTCAATAAAAATGACCTCTGGATTTTACTTTGAAAATGGAATGTTCCACTGTGGGCACTGGAGAGACACTCGTGCGAAATATTACCTTTAATTCTATTTGGAAACATTTTGGAAACATAATGCAAATAATCATCTCAGAGAAATCAAGTTAGTAAGATAATAAATGAAATAACATAACATAGATCATTCAATGCAATGATAAAGAAAATGGGTAGACTATGGTAATTTATCTCGCTGTTGGCATCGATTATCTTGGAATAACTAAATCGACCATTTTTGAGATGCATCTGGATTTCTTAATTAAACGAGATTTATTTGACATATTCATGGAGATCCGGGAAGGAGAAGAATTTAATTGCAATTGAAAGACAGGGTTGGAGTATCCCTTCAG
>JBBYHL010000002.1:3308734-3323866 GCA_038381835.1 Adansonia madagascariensis | reverse complement strand
TTTATTGATAAAATTAATAAATTTTCATTAATTTTGTTGTTTTATGTCTAAACAAATTATGTTAGAATTACATATAGAATAGGAATATGAATCTCATAACTGGCTAATAATTAGTTATATTGTATTTTATATATATATATATATACACATAAATATAAAATAAAACTCTATATATTTTCGAGTCCAGAAAGTATTTATCACCATTAAAGATGCTTTTGTTAAATGTAGCAATTAAAGAATATATATATATATATATATATATATATCAGATGAAGTGCACATTGAGTGCAAGAATCTATGCTCAATTTTAAAACCACAAAGTGGCAATTAATTTACTAGCGAAATTCAATTCAAAGGAAGCAATCAACAATGACTCCACAAAAGATAAAAACAATACAGATAACATACTTTCAATAGCAAAATATAAGGCTATCAAATGATAGAAGCGATTCGACATAACTGTTACCAAGTTAAAATATGAGACTCTGGGAATTTTAACAAATTACATTGAAAAATGATCACAAAACGCTGTAGCAATTGCAGAAGAAATTAAATTAAATCAAAATAGATTATATATAAACAAAATCAGCGTATATCCTTAAAACTCGGAGCAATGTTTCGCTGAAATCGAACCTTTGTCACATCACTCCCTGAAAGAGGATCAACAGCATGAACAATGATTTTGCCAAACCTTTGAGAACTGCAGTCGTCTTCAAGCTCCAGCGCCACTACTTAGTTGTATGGTCATTTTTATGTTCATGGCTGCCAACTCGGCAGCCAGATATCGAAATACGTAAGGCATTGCAACGGTTTCCATCCCTTTGCTTGTCTGGCAGGCATGACATGTAACTTTTTTCGGAGCCCTTGCAGGAGGCAACCCACCGATCTCTCTAACTACCCGCTTTTGTGGCTGGAGAATCGCTGTCGTAAGGATGCTTCCGCACAGAGAGCAGACATCAGCAATGTGATAATCGGAACACGTGTGCAGCCTGTCATGCAATAAATATGCAGCGCCATGAGCAAGCATAGCGTCTCGTTCCATCTCCCCGAAACGTATTCCTCCACCACGCTTTCTTCCTTTAATCGGCTGTCGAGTAATCTGATCAACTTGTCCGGTGGCACGAACCTGGATAAAACACGATGAGTAAAAAGGGAATAACTGATTCAAAGAAATCAAATCAAACACGTAATTGCGCATACAACAATATAAAGAAGCAAATTCCACACAAAACTGCAAGCGGCAAATGGATTTTTGACAATTGCGTTTCATAGGGGAGAACATGAACCTCACAGTTGCAATGAGCAGGAACTAATATTTTTTCCTGATAAAAAACGCCGACTCTATGACATTGGAAATGTAGACATTTCATAGGATACTTTTCAAACGAGAAAAAAAAATAATTTCTAACCTGATACTTGTCGGAAACCATGTGTCTAAGTCGCTGATAATAAACAGGGCCAATAAATATCTCACATGTTAGTTCTGTTCCATAAACCCCACTGTATAACACCTCAACCCCATGGTAATTAAAACCGCGAGCTCTTAACATGGAACCGAGTTCATCAACAAGAGAATCAGAATCTGTCTCAGTTTTTCCATTAGCTCCCTTGACCTTGACTGCATCAGAAAATGGTGTTGCATCCACAAATTTGCCATGTAAGCTTCCTCCCTGCGATACAAAATATTTTAAAAAACCGTGGCAGCAATATTGATCTTGATTCTTGAACTATTGAGCTTCTCAAAATCCTTGCAGTATATTTTTAAAACATAAAAATACACTCTCATTAACTCCTGATAATTTGGACTCACAATAGTCATCATACGGAATAAAAATTGCAGAACATAAAGGAAGAATTCTAGTTTAACCAATGAATGTAAAATCACCCACAATTCTTAAACAAAAAGACCAAACTGATGAACTGATTGAAGTTTGAACCTTAAACAACCATTCCTTACTGCATTTTAAGGTTTCATTGAAGATTACTGCATTAATCCTAAATTTTAGTTGCTTATCAATCTTCAAGTTTCAATGCCACAAACATGCATTAATCAAACCTCATTTCCTTTGTTAACTGTTTAGTGGTTAGTACCTTAGCAGCAACAGATTCCAAAAGCATTGCAATTGTCATTCTTGAAGGAAATGCATGAGGATTGATAATAAGATCAGGGCGCATTCCTGTAACTCCAGAGAATGGCATATCAATATCCGGCCACAACTGCGAGCAAACACCTTTCTGCCCATGTCGGCTGCTAAATTTATCACCAATGACAGGGTTTCTTGGATGTCGAAAACGAATATTAATCTGCTCAAAACAGATATAAATATTTAACCAAGAGCACAAGTAGAAAGACATTGATAGTATGAGGATGTCTACGTAATCAATGAGAGATGGATTTCAAAAGGAAAAAAGATGCTTCCAGATAACCTCTTGTCAAACAATATACGACAAAACGTGGATAATTAAAGCGAGAATCTTATTTTAACATGAAAACTGAGAACAAAAGCACTAAGTAAATAAAGTAAAGGTGTTATTATATAATTATTGGTTTCTACTTATTCTAAATTATCTAGTCCTGTAAGATATTAGCTATTTGATACATAATAGATAAAATGATAATGCAGAAACTGATGTTATTTACATCTTAGCTTGCAAATCAATATTTCCTAGAAAATAATGTAACTGATCTCTTGAGAATGCACAAAAATAACACTACAGCTATGCTAATTTTAACACATAAGTTAGAAAAGATTAATAAAACTGGTAGCATCTATGTTACTCAGTCTCCGGTGTATCGGATAAAGGTTTCAACTTGGGTGTATTATCTAATAAACCACTGGTAGCCAGAGGGGTTAGAGGATTACCACATATTTTATTACTATATTTAGAAAACATATTAATATAATATAAAAAGGAGAATGAAAATGCTTTAACCCCACATGTGGAGTTTAAAAACTCCACCAATGGTGTATGAAATAATAATCATTATTTTATTTATTATTTCATCTAAAAACTTATGATTTAGTTCAATCAAGTTGAGCGTTCTATTTTTTCACTTAACTTTATTAAAGTTTGCCAAGCGTTATACTATTTCCTCTTTAAAATAATTTTAGAAACAACTCTACTGAAACAACACCTTCGACAGAAGCTCCAACCAGGCGAAACAGACCCTATGCTTTTCTCCTATAATGAACGACCAAGAAAGACGCTGTTGCTTACCTTCTGAAGATCCTTCTTATTTTTTGTATCAACTGCAACATAGTCAACAATAGCCATTTCTGTACCCTTACGGTTGTAGATTTTCTTTGAATTTGTCACCTGATTAATGGTACTACAGTAAGGTTCGTTTGGATATATCACCTGAAAATTGTCACCAAACAATAGAAGAAGAGTTTAGCTTTGCTCATTGTTTTATTTGAAGAATGAATGGAGCAAAATACAAAAATAGAATCTAACCTGACCAATATATGGAAGTCCATCCGAATCAACAAAAGAAGATATCGATTTATCTGAATGTTCTCTTTTAAAAATTCTTTGACCTCGATCTAACTTGCTCTTATTGTCACACAAGTCAATAGTTTCCGTCTGCCAAAATGATTAACATTAGGATAAGCGATTGTAAAAGCCAGACAACAACGAAAATCATGTGTAAGCATTAGCAAGAAACCACATGAAAGAAAGAGAAACTGATAAACAAGAAAGACAAAACTTATAAATATTTTATGGGTAAGAGTTTAACATTTAAGGGGTGTCTGGGAATCCCAGAACCAGGGAAGCCGCTTACAACAGAAACAGTTATGGAGCCACATAGTTTCACAACTTTAATTAGTATTCAAAGATTCGAACTACCAGTTCTTAAATAGTCAAATTAATGGTATCACAGTCAGTACAGAACGAAAATATTTTTAACCTTGACTAGAAATAACGGGCAAAATAATTGAGAATCTCATTGGGAATTGGTTCCATAGGTTGGGATACTCCAAAACTATAAAGACAAGAAACAAAGTAAATAAAGCATGCGCGAAAATAAAAGCAAACCTGGTATATTTGTCCATGACACATCCCACGTTCTACAGATGACTTGTTCAAAATCATGGCATCCTCCATATCATATCTGCAAAATACAAATAAGTTGACTTCAGGGTCCTTCAACATGTTAATGTCACTTCACACACTTGACTAAAATGCATACCCTGTATATGCCAGCACCGCTACTATTGCATTTGTTCCTGAGGGATAATCATCCATGCAGTACTTTGCATACGTTTTTGTGCGCACAATTGGAGTTTGAGGAGTCTGAAAATAGCGCAGAAATATTGTAAATGCAAAAGCAATAACAAGGTGACCATCATCATTACCATAATACAGTAGACAGAGCCCCCAGGCCTCAGAAATTGCAGACAAAGAAGATTAATATAATTATCTTCCACAAACAAACTAGAAAGGATGGTAATGATAATAAATTAAACTGCTGGCCATATTTTAAGTGCCTTTGAGAGTTTATGGACTCTAAAAAAACTTCCTTGGATGCAAAAAAGATACGCCGCTGATATGGATCAATTTGTTATTTTGAAGGATTTCCCTACATTCAATTGGAGAAAATACAAATGACTGTATAAACATTAGCTGCACAGATTGGACATTAAAATCCTTGTATGTAATTTATAGAGCGGGTCCAAGTGCCATATAGCTATGTAAACATGTGATCATGTAACTTATGAGATTTACATCAATGTTAAAAGTAAATGCAGAAGCTGAGGTGTTCTAGCCTCTAATGAGACAAAGCATTTCGATTCTTATGAGATGAGATCTACTCTCAAAGCATTCAAGGGCAAGCCTTTCTAGAGTCAAATTTCATTAATTAATATAGTTAAGATATATAATTTAATAATTAGTAAAGTGAAATGTGAAACAGTTTCTATTTAAATTAATATCTTAAAATAACTACATACAGTTTAATAAATTAAAAATATTCAACACAGAAAAATTAAGTACTGATTTTTTTTTTTTAGTTTTGAAAAATTTAGTAAACTTTTACTATAAAAATCGTTCACTATTTGTTAGACAGATGTTTCATCAATTGATTTCTTCTCTACAATATTATAAATTAGTAAAAGTTAAAAGGAAAAATAAATAGTTAAAAAGAAAAGAATATAAGGCTAAAGTAGACCTAGCAATACTAGACATGATTACACAAATATGAAACAGAAAAAGTAATAAAAACACGACATGACACAACACAAATACATATCTTAAAATTTATATAATACGAATTATTAATGTCTTAAAATTTATAAAAATATGAAATACCTTGAACACGACTATGACACAGCAAAATAAACGAAACTGATATGAATACACGAATTGCCAAGTCTAGGTTAAAGTAATTAAATGAGAACTTTTTCCTTATATAAGATTGATTGAATACATCATTTTCAACACTATTTCATTAAATCTTCCATTTAAGTGACTTCCAAAAGTGAGCTATCACGCATTAAAAAAAATCACTGAAAATTTTAATTTTCAATGGTTTATCAAACACAATATAAGTTGCAAATATAGTAGCAAATACACTTAGGAAGAGGTGTTGGGAAGGGGGGAGAAAGAACAAGTAGTAATGAGATGAATCTTAGCAAAACTAAAACAAAAGATCTCCCACTAAAAGAAAATCTAACCCATCACTTAATATGTAAGTACAACAACTTTGAAATGGTACCTCATGGAAAACAACTTTCCCTACGACTAGCACTAAAGGGACTTCGTTTACAATAAATGTTATAATTGAAAGAAGTTATTTTATTGACAAGTAGTGAATAAAATTGTTATATTATCAATTCTTTACAGCCACATTTGTGGTCAAATGCCAGTGCCGATAATTACCTTTAAACCCCAATCACCCTGCCACCAGAATAACCCCTAAAATCCTAAATCCTCCTAACTTAATCCAAAAGATCTCACGTGGGTAGATTACCCTAGCATCATTTGTATCAATAACACCCAGCATCATGAGCAAGAACAACACCATATAGACAAATAATTAACATAAGGATTGCAGAAAAAAGGATAACACCAAAGGCAAACAACGGAGGAAAAACTCGAAATTAGCACACAAAGTAACAACCATGTCTGTCTTCCCAGAAAAGGAACAAAGAATGAAACAGACCTGAAGATGGTACAGCTTTTGATCTGCACGTGAATGAATTGCTTGCAATGAAAAAGCCATTGTTTGTTTTGCCATCTACAAATCCAAAAATAAAGAGCGTCAATTATTGAACACTTAGCATAGAATACAATTTTTTTTTTTTTTAAGAATATGGTAAAAAACCTGGCACTGATACATGTTACGTGGACTTTGATTATGGTCTGACCAAGGTGTGAGATTAGCAACCACACTAAGCATTGCAGTTGGACTAAGTTCTTCATGAGTTGCAGGAAAAATATTATTTCTTCCTCCATTCCCACCATCTGGACATTTTATTTCCATGAAAACCTACAAAAAAGAAGAATTAACTCACGTCTGCTAACTTAGAATTTAGAACTGGTTCACAAGATTACGGTCAGAAATTTGAACATATAAACAATAATGATCTAGAAAACAGAAGAAAAATCAGTATTCACCTGTTCAAATGGCCCAATAAGTTCAGCATCCTTCCCATCTACAGAAGGGATAGAAATATTTCTGACTGGCCGAATAAATCTAGATGGAGAAGTGAACAGATACAAACCAGGATATGTGCCACCCAAGCTCAAAGGAACGTATCCCACTTCCAAGTCATCAGGAATCTGCAATACACTACATAAATTTTAAAATAAATTTAATAAGAAAAGAAATTGAGCAATGAGAAACTAAAACAGACCACTGAAGCAGCCGACACTTTCAATCTCCGCAAATGAGCAACTACTTTGTCAGCTTCACCAGAAGGTAAAGAGCCAATAACACAGCCATCTAAAAGAACAGGAAGAACTTGAGGAGGCCCAGCATGACCAACTTTTGGCCATGCAGTTGTCATCCCAACCCCAACTAGAACATCAAGAATAGACATTTTTATTTTAAAAAAATCTCTTATATTTCCTTGTGAATTGTAGTACGATGTAATTCCTGCCATAAAGATTAAAAGAAATTAAATGTCAAATCCATAAGAATAACGCTTGTAGCAATTTGTGGACAAGAAATTAAAAATGCATGAGTGTGTACATGTTAAGGCTATAAAAGAAAAGGAAAATAGATTCATCATGAGATTAGAAGCCAATAAACAACCAACAATTTTCATTAATTGTTTTAATTGGAAGCTAGATTCTATTCAACATAATTGTAATTTCAAGCCCCGTGTTGCTTGCTTTTACTAATATTTTTTACTTTTATAAATCAAATCACCTCTAAGTTTTTTTTATTTAAAAAACAAAGGATGATTGGCAGGTTATGCATTTGGATACAATTTGAATGGACTACAAGCAAATGTGTAATCATGACATGACCATTAAAAAACTACCCACTTTAACACGTACAAGTAATCAATCTTCCTTCTATAAGCAATGATAATGCTTCAAGAAGAAATAATTAAGAACACTAACAAGGTGGGGGTAACAATGTCAAGAACAAGCTAAAACATCTAGTAACTAGGGATTTAAATTGCAGTCGCAGACGCGTTTCGGTTGCGTTGCATTTACCGCAGTTGTGGCGTAACGGATGCTATTACGGTCATTGCAATCATCGCAATCATGAATTTTTTTCATTTTGCACAACTATTATAATCATAAAAACTCCTTTTTTTAATAATTTTTAAACAATTTATAGTACTATAGTATTTTATTTATTTAAAAATTATTCACATATTTTTTGATATTATAATAAAATTAGTAAAACATTCATATTCATATGGTGATATACTTGATATTTTAAAAATATATGTTATATTATTTGTTTCATCATTAAAAATCAAATCTATTTTAAATTTATAAAGTTTAATTTTTAATCATAAGCTTAGTAGACTATAAAAAATGATTAATTCATTAAGTAATTTAATTTTTGACACATTAATTGATTTAATATTTTTATCAAAAATAATTTTAATTTGTTATATAATAGATGACATTTTTAATTATTATTTAATTGCATAATAAGTAATAATCAAAACTAATATAATGCAAAAAAACCTAATCTAATAATCAAAACTAATTTTTTTTTTTCTAAATTAAAAGAAAAGGAAAGGTAGTTTAGTTATTGGGTCAAGTGAATTGTGAACCCAGCCCATTAGGGCACAAATCCATCCACAGTCTAAATCTAAACTTTCCCCCTAAAATTCGTCTCTGCTCTCCCACTCACTTCTTCTTTACTCTCCCACTCTCACTCTCGTGACCAAGCTGCAAAGTCAAACCCAGCACTCTCTTCTTCTTTACTCCCCCACTCTCAGTTTCACTCCCTCACCGAGCCCCAGACTCAAACCCAGTAGACACTCGAGTTTCAATAGACTGATCGACAGAAGCTGCCGGCCTACCCAGCAACCTCCTTCCCCTCTCTTCTTTCTACCCACGCCTCCCATGGCCATATGGCCCCTGTTTTGGCCCCTCTTGTCCTGCACCAGAATCGACAGCAGGTCACCAATCCCTGTTTTAGCTATGCTTGTCCCCTTCCATGTTAAACCTACGGCAAACCATGACATGGGTGTCTTATTTCATTTTTTTTTTCCTGATAAAAAAGCTCTTCATATGATTTCTTTTCAGGAGAAGCGGTATGGCCGCTATTTTCCGTTACAGCGATTTTAGCGGCCATTATCGGTCGTTACTGATGTGATTTTCAATCACAACGCTGTTTCGGCAAATAGAGGTGGCAGGCAGTGCTGCTACTGCAAAATAGCAGCCACGACACCACTAGCCACCGCTTTTTAAATCCCTGCTATTAACATCCTTGCCTTCAATACTGAGGCTCCTAAATGGTTGCTTCAAGAAAAATTTACTTCAAACCCAAAAGATTTAGACATTAGTTGCCAACTATTCATAAGGTCATTTTTTTGTGGCCAAAAAACAGCAAATAAAGGTTGAACTTACGGCAAGAACATGTCATGTGGTTCAGCAACCCACAAGGCTCTCCATCAGGAGTGTGCACAGGGCAAAGAAAACCCCAAGATCTATAAGTCAGAAGAATTGGGTGTTAGCAAAATTCAATAGTTTAAAATAAATAAAAACAAATTGATCACTACATTGGCAAGCAGATACATACTCAGGTAGCAACTTCCGAACACTGGTCGTACGAAGTCCAGCAAATGAAGCCCCACGATGAACAGACCGAAAAAACGAAAGAAAACGTAGATAGTTAAGCCTCTCTGCCTGAACTGTGAATCCAGCCCTCTAGTAAAACAAGAGAACACGTTAATTATTTACCAAGCTTTACAAGTGCACCCCATAAAGCTTTTGACATAAGATACATAGGAGGTATACAGATAAATGAAAATCTCACAAATGTGAAGAAGCAAATTTGAACCACTAGAACTAGCCTTAAAAAGGCAGTTAGTTCAATTTTTAGTTAGGGATGTTGATAGTCAAAAATATGCATGAATACTCTCAAAATATGCTTCTAAATCAACCTCAATGTGCTATTTGGTTTTCACTTCTATATTAGACCCAGCAGTAGACCTTTCAATCTCCTCACTGACACAAGCTTCTAGAGGCAAAATCATTGGAAATCTATTTTTTACTTTTACCTTCAAGTTATCCAAAAAATAATTATTATTGATATAATTTATGATTTGGGGGTTATTTCCGAGAAGAGTAAACAGCATACTTTCCAACCATGTGAGTTAAACTACATGGTCATAGTATGCCATTTTTGAACCCTAGAATCATACCTTGAGAAGATCCCTAAAAGCAAGGTCTCTTTTATAGTTTTCACCCACGTCTTTTTTGAATTTCATTTCTCTCTTTTTTTTTTTTTTTTTTGGGCATGGGTATTTCCATCAAGTCACACCTACTTACAGATGATGTTGTATGCCTTCATGTCAGACATCCAAATCACCTTAATAAGTCCCTCACTTTGCACTCAATTGTCATTACCTCCACATTTCATTGACAAATCAATTGGCTATTACCCTAAAACCAAAAAAAAAAAAAAATTTATTTGATGTATTAATGGCCTTTAATTGTTCTCAAGCTCTGATATATTCACATGTATAAAGTAATTTGTTAAATACAGCTCTCTCACCAGAATTACACTATTGAGTTGAGATGGAAATAAGGTGAATTTACTAACAGCAAGGAACATCATTAATCATGTTCGTACAACCACCAAAAGTACAAAAGTTTTAACTTAATATGGCTGGTCAACATGACAAACATGGTCAAGGGCAAAGAAAGCCACTAACCAATTATTATCCCACCAAAGCAAGGTCATTACATTTCACATGAAATAAACAATAAAAGTCTTTCCTGAATTTTGGAACCATTTATGGTTATCAGGGAAATTGTGCTTGAGCGGGATGGGAGCTGAAGCACATATGAGTCGTACAATGAGTTTAACAAATGGGAGGGAGGAAAAAAATACAAACTAAAACAACCTTCAAGTTAATAGTTTAAGTTCACAGATCCACACATATAATTCAAAGTTGGAAATAGAAATATATGAAAAAGCTGACCTGCTGTAAATCTAAACCAGTCTGTGTTATCAATCTTCCAGTTTTCAACATGTTCTCAATGGCTGCACTGATTTGCTTCGAAGAATTTTTGTCCATCACCTTCTTGACATCTTTTACTGCATCAACCCACAACCAATAAGAGCAATATCAATCCATAAGCAGAAAAAAGTAACACAATCTTAGCAAATTATGAATCTGACATCAGAAATCTTAAGCGGTAAATTTCGACAAGATCCAGGCCAAATTTGTATGATTAGAAATTTGCTTACTAATTCCGTTGCTTTGAAAGGCAGCAAAATATCTTAAGCGATAACAAGGATCAATTTGAAAAAAAAAAACAAATGCCAACGACTCTACTTCATAGCAGTACAAAGGAAAAATAGAAAACATAACAATAGTGAGATGAGGATGGGGATGCTCTCTATTGATCAAAAAAATGAATATTACAGACTCGTTATACTTTGTCCTTAAAGGAGCAGGACATCAAAAAGTACCTATTCAACACTTAAATGCACTTGGAAGCCCAATCAAAAAGGTCCAATGTAAAAGCCGGAAATAAGATGTTGTCCACAGATCCCCCTAAAGATTTTAAGTTAGGTAGGTCAGATCAGGTAATGTTGGCCTGTTTCAGGTTCAGGCCATATAGGGTTATCAGGTTTGGAAAAGTCCTTTCAGGTTAGCTTAAATCAGATTCATCCAGCTTTTGCCAAATTGAACATTCAATGGAAAGACCACTTTACTTCAATCAACTGCAGTAGAAATATTATAAGTATATGGTGGTCCAAACGCAATGAGTGCAACTAATAAAGTGGTAAAGATTTCAACCACCAACAAGATTAAAAAGAAGCAAAATATTATAAACTCTATAGAACAAATCACGATGGCACATAAAGAGATGGCAGTTTCCAAAAAAGATAGAAAGGGCAAAGGACATAACATACAGCTGCAGAAATCAAAACTTTTGCTTTGGTTATTAATCGTCTCTTCAATAAGCTTTTTTCCTTTGCGCAACCAATCTTCCAGTTTCTCCTGAAACCAAATTAACAGGAGTTAACATTCAATCAATATATGAAATTACATCAATGAAGCTAATTTAACATGGTACATATACATTCTGCTACTTGCTCCATATATTAGTGGCTAAAATAAGAGGTCAATGATTAAAAAATCCCGGTTTAAAAGAAAAACAAAAATAAAAGACTTCAGATAATCAAACTACTGACAGCTTAACTGAAAGAATAATGTATATCATGTATAAATGTGGCTTAAGGGGAGTGAAAATTCAGTGAAGATTATTTTACCCCTTCGCTTTTGATTGAACTTTAATTATTACATTTTTTATTTATTTAATATTGAATTTAATTAATAGTCCTTATCCTGTTACGCCTGAAAACAACCTTAGAAGAAGTTATAAATCTTGTCAATCAAAAACTAATTGTAATTAAAAATAACAGTTAGAGTTACTCATTAATGGAATTTTTATTGTATTGCAATAACTTTAAATAGTATTATTTTAATAAAATAATACATAATATGATTCACATACAAATTGCACATAATTAAGAGCAAACTAATTGCAAGAGCTCATCCTGTTGATGCATTTCATTATATTTTGAGTAAATATGTAGTACTCTGCTTCCATGGATTCTTTTAAAAAAATAAAAAGAAAAAGAAAAAAATTCTTCAAATAGTTAAAGAGTATTTCTACCTTAAGGTAAATGGTAATGAGATGACCAGGGAGTAAAACTTCCTGATTTTGCAAAGAATCTGAGTTATCAGGTGCAGAAGTTTGATCTATAAGTGAGAAAAGTTTCTGCACCATAAAGCTAAAGAGAAGAAGTTAAACAGTAACCCAAAGGCACAAAAGATTACTGTTCATAAACAACGGATTGTGGCAAGAGAAATTCAAACTAGGATAAAGAGAACCTCTGCAACTTACATGAGAAGGTTAAACTTGTCATTGTTGTCTTTCAAGTGAACAAATATGTAATTCCTTAGTACTGCATCAGCAACCTACATATATAACAATAGAGAAAGAAAATAAATAAAACATTGAAGAAAGCATTACATGTCTCAAAATTCACTCTAAAAAGAACCCAAGGGAACTAACTAGCTATTGTTATCTTTGCAACATAAAAGGGGACAATATATAGACAACAAATGCAACTTACGGAAGAATAACTCTCAGTTTCCATCCCCTCCATGACAGGTTGGAAGTGTTCCCCTATAATGACAACAAAGGGAATTAATATAGATGCTTAACATATGAAATAAAATGATAATGAGACTAGTATCATAGTAAGCACCAATATGCTGTATACACTGCTCCTGAGTGAAAAGCCCCAAGTGCCGAACTTCATCAAGAATAATCTTAGCCCTTTCACCAACAAGCTGAGTACCAACAGCCCCCTTTACTTCACCATTTTTCTCATTATAGCAGCATGTCAAGTTTGCATAAATTTCGTGATCATTAGTGTCAATCAGAGCCTACTAAGAACAATCAGAATTAGAACAAGAAAAGAAAAGGAAGGTGGAAAAACATGTAAGAAAATAGGCTTTGGTCAAGCAGATAAATTTCAAGAGCTGTAAAAACTTAAAGAAGCTAGCATCAAAGGCAAATCTTGCTGCTGGAAGTATGGAGTGGATAATATGAAATCTCATTTTAAGTCACACAAGGAAATAATTGGATAACTTAGATAGAAAAGCATGGAGATATGGGACACTAAGGCTCCGTTTGATTGGTGTTTCTTTTTTTTGTTTTTTTAATATTTGTCCCCTGTTTTCAGTTCCTTTTTAGTTCCTATTTTCCAAACACCAGAAAATAGCAAAAATGGCATCTGAAAGCTATTTTCTAGTTACTAAACAAAGCCTAAATTTTAACCAAAAAATAGAAATAAAACAGAACTCTCTACTGACTTGTGCATAAATGCAACCTTTTAAATCACAGTTTTTATTTCTGAACATGTTATAAACTGGCATGCCATTTATCTTATTGGATGCGTTATAACAATAAGGAAACCAGTATACACAATCTCTCAAATCAAGAAATCAACATCAAAGAGATGTGTCCAAAATTGAACAATAGTAATGCCTAGAAAAAGGTATGCAAGACTTTCGAATATCCAATTAAGAGAGATTAGTGTTTGGTTCTCATTTATCCCTTGACAGCATGATGTAATACTTGCAACTTCAAAAAGTCATTATGAGATCCATGCACCACTATGAAACATATTAGACCACCAACAGAAATTTGACATAACCTAACAAATATAAAAGTGCTTCCATATCAAAAGCTGAGCTACCTGTTCAGAAACATCAACCAAACATTGTAGGACAAACATGATTCCAACTGGTTTTGATTCTATACATTTTCCCAAAATCTTATCACACATGCACACGTTAAAAAAGTATAAAATTGTTTTTTACAGTATTACATAGGAAAGTCTTGATGAAGTATACGTATGTAAAAGAACCAGTTACAGCACCTTAAGTACAATGCCCACAGGAAGCATGTATTCCCTACCCTGTATCCTGCAAGAGTAAATTAAAAGGAAATAGATATAACTTAATTCAGAATCAAAAACAAAAATCATTGTTCTACTTCCAGCTCAGAATTTTTTACCAGAATCCAAGTCTTGCACTCCCATTATGAAGATAATATAATTTAACTGTCACTGAAGATAGATCTTCCCTCACACACCTAGAATGACAATTATATGAGTATCCAAGAACAGTTGGAGCAGTAAAGTAAGAAAGATATGATAGGCTCTTAAGTGATCTGATGAGATGCTGAAATAATAATATGAACAAAAAAGAAGGCAAATATATCCATATGATATAAAACAAGAACCTTATTACAACTGCTTTATCAGTATAACCTTCCCGACGATCACGAAATGAACTCCGTACAAAGCTCATTGGCTGAAAATTAAACACTGCCTCAGTAATGGAACACTTTTGTAATCAAAGAAAAGAAAATGGAAAGGAAAAGTAACTAAGAAGTGGTCATTTGACAGCGGGATTAGTATTCTATTCTAGATGCATGAATGATATTAATTTCATTAACCTGAAACAAAAAGGTCAGTTAAGAAAGTAACTCATTAGCAAATTTAGTAGAGAAACTAGAACTTGCAAGAGATTAAATTACAAATCTTAGCTTAGTTATCAACCAAAATTAAACTGCTCTCCCAGTTAGTTAACAGAGCAACAAACAAACAAAGGGCTCACTCACATAATTACGTTTCGGCAATATCAAAAGTCGGACAACCCTCTCCAGCCCATTCAGAATGAAGTACCTGCATAACATGAAATTTTAAATGGTTATTAAAATTTTAAAGGAAAGAATAGCAACTAGACAAAAATGGAAAGACTGGATATCACTATGCATGGTTTTTGTGTTTGAATCATTTATTTAAATCATTTCTATATGAGATTCATATAGGTTCCACACCAGACAAAAAAAATTAATTGTTCAATTATACTATAGGATTTTATGCTCCTAAATACA
>JBBYHL010000002.1:3261188-3271893 GCA_038381835.1 Adansonia madagascariensis | reverse complement strand
GTTCATTTTATGAGCCTTTTTCGCGCCAAAAGGACGTCAATTTTTTATTTTTAAATAAAAATTATTATTATTATTATTATTATTATTATAATTATTATTATTGTAATTAGTAGTATTCATACGCCCAGGGCTAGTCAGGTCAGGTCTTATTAAGACTAAACCATTGGAGAGTTTGTCGAAGCCCACTTATGCCTGGTGTATATGATCGGAACATTAATCGAACTGAATATTGTATATTAATTTTAATTTTTTACATAATTTAGTTCGTATCATTTCGATAATAAATATTATTTGATTTAATTTTAAAAATTTATATATTAATTATAATTTTTTATAAAATTGAACGGAATCAAACCATAAAAAATGGAAAATCTAATTGAAAAATATAGCATTAATTATATGACATAACAAATCAATGTAAAAATAAAACCGTTTCTTTTGCATCTGATTAATTATGACGTAACAGATTCAGGTTCAATCTGAACTCCCACCAGAGTCTTAAAGTCTGAGCACTAAATTTGGACCAATGATTCTTGTAGTTTTCTAAAATATATTTGTCTCCATAGCCGGTCCATACTACTATAATCGGAGGATTTAAATTACAATAATAAATATATTTTTTGTCACATTATATTTATTGTAATTATAAAAATAATAAAAATTTAAATTGGTTCATGAATTTTTTTTATTACCTTATATTTATCGTGATTGTGAATATAATAAATGTTATCATAGTTGATTAAAATTGTAAAATAATACCCATAATGATTAAAAATTTAAATTGAGATTGCGGCTATAATAATTAAATAGCCATTAGACAACTTTCTGAAATGGCATGTCTTTTATATCTCTTCAACTTGACAGATAATTGTTTTTAGATTTCTTTGACCAACGTTAAAGAAAGATTTGCGCAACATAATGCAGACCAATTAATAAAAAATTGAATCGAACACCAGACCCATATGAGCTTCGGATCACCAATATAAATGGTTGACGTAAAACATTCAATTTAAAAGTAGATTAAATATTAAATATTTGTTTTGCTATTAAATGAATATTAAATAGAGTATTTACTTAATAAAAACATACATTTTGGCTTAATAATACGGTGTTTAATATATAAATACAAGATTTAAGATTCAAATCTTATTATTTACAAAAATAATAATAATAATTAAATAACAAAAAATGATTTTTTACCGGTTTAATCTCATTTTTCACTGATTGAACAATTTCTCTATCGGTTCACCATATCCCCTATTCTTTGACATGTTCCAGACCAAACAGGCCACCGGTTCTTGGTTGAACGGGTCCGACCAGCCGGTAAGATCCTTTCTTTTCAACACAGATGTAGACAAGCAATTTCATAAAATTAAGAGTCGTTGGTAATTCTTGCTTTCGTAGTGAAGTGTATGTTTATCAACTTCAACACTTTGATAACTAAAAACCTAAAGCTTGACTTAGTTGGTTCATGTAGTTATCCTTTAAATGGTGGCATTCAATAAATCCGAGGTTCGAATCTCAATATCTGCAACCTTTTTCTTATTCTTAAGCTATGATCTCATTTCTACCAAAAATAAAAACACTTTGGTAACTAAATGTACCATGCTATCAAGTAGACAAAACCCAGCTGAAAATGGATGGATTCAATTTACAAACAAACATCCGAAACAACAAAACCGAAAACGGGCACTATAATAGGATTCTTTCGGATGTATTATTACTTCTATTGTCCAAAACAAATGATTGATTCAAGGATTATATCACTGATTTTGGCCTTTCAGTATGCACAATTCTGATGAAACAAAAAGGAGTTACGGAAACTAGCCTGACTTCTTTGGCCACGCTCGAGTATTTGCTCTAAAAAGACCAACTTCTTCGTTCCGAGTCCTTTCTGTTTTCCTTTGTTAACCTACAAAAACAGATATTTTGATATATTTCATGCCATACAACAACAACCAAAACAGCATGACTAGCACCATCACACATCTCCTTAATCATGAGATGCTATGTTACTCCAACTCGAGTATGAGTATCGGATATGGACATATATCCGACAAGGGTGTTATCAATTTTTTCTAAGTTTTTCAATGCATCTGGAGGGTCACATCCCATACGCATGTTTGAAAATATGTCAGACACGAGCACCTTTAAGAAAAATGAAGAGTCAAAGCAATATAAATGAGATGATTACCTCTTAAAATTGGCATACATCATGACCTACTGACCTGCAGTATCACATAAAAACAGAAATTAGCTATAAAATGAAACATGATAAAGGAATGTAACATGTTGCTGCATTTTTCCTTCACTTCTAACTTTCTTTTATTGATCGCATGTTAAAAATTAATCCCACATCATCAATGCCTCAATCAAAATGCCAAAGATAAGATCCATGGGAATTATTATGTCTGCATCAATGCTTCTTGTATACGTTAGTGAACTCTGATGTGAATGTCGGACACAGATATGTTCAATTTTTTCTGAGATATCCATGCATTTGGAGGGCCCTTGAAATATTATATTCCCATACCCATGTCCGGATATGCATTGGATACAAGTATCAAACACGGGTACTTCAAGCAAGATGAAGATTTGGAGCAACATAGCTTCGAGTAGTATCAAACAAATCTAAGTCCTCTACTGCTTTTATCTATATTTAATCTATTAATTGACTTCCACAATCCAGATTTATTGAAAATGAGCACTAACAAATAGTTGAATTCATACAACAAAACGACCCTTCACCTTCACAATATTTTAATGCTAGAGTCTCTCCATTCAAACCCGAGAGAAAGGAAGATAATCGATTTCAGGAAACGTCATCCCCAGACAAAAAATCCCTTCAAAAGATAAAGCATACAACAAAAAAATTAATATTATCTGGTATCGATTTTAATCACAATCCATTAATAAACAAATTGCTTTGTAGCCACAAACCAGACAGAGATGAGAGATGGCAATATCATCAAATCATTTTTGCTGAATATCACCCGAAAATTCCAAAATAGAAAAAAAAAAAAAAATACATATGAGCATTCATGAAATATATATGATTCATGAGAAGAATAATAAATATGCGATATGGCTTTCCAAAATAAATCATGAATATCTCCTGCAAGTAGTTTCATACCTAAAGAGTACTAAGCAGAATGAATAAAGAACTACGTACCATCACGTGCACCAAAGAGTGGGGGCTCAAGAAGAACCCAACAACTCAGGCTTCCGCATCCAGTATTGTTGAAACCTCTGCCTAGCGTATTCGTTGTAGTCAAAGTCAATTTCATTCACATGTTCCTGAGGAGGAAAAATGATACAGTATCATACTAGTAAATAAGCCCAGAAAGAAATAAATTCCAAGCCACAAATGACATCTCTTCTCCATCACAATGGAGTAGAAGTAGAAGTATCTGTAGATTCGGTGCCTCTTCAGTCAATGACCACATTTATCAAACAAAATGGTCATTCCTTTTAAAATTTCAAACTAGAAGGAAGATTTGATATTTAAATCTCTAACAACTTCAAGTTTAGCTTGTTTACGACAGGTTCCATATGCTCAACATGACCGAATTCATGATAAGATAATTGCAAAGAAAGAGAGAGAGCTGGGAGATGTAAGAATGGAGGCAAAGAGAGAACAGCTGTATTATGAAGAAATGAATAAACTTATAAAAGATTAATTGTATAATAATTTGCACCACCTCAATTCTAAATTTGAATATCCTCTTCACAAACAATAGTTTTAACAAAAATTATAATTAACAAATCACTTTGTAAAGAAAAAATAAAAACATCTTATTCAACTAAGTAATAAATTTTTGCTATGAATAACAAGTTGAATCAGGTTTTAAACCTTTCTTTCAATGTAATTGATATGACTAGTTATAATTTTATTAAAACTTCCATTATTTCATGTAAAGGACTTTGGTAACGTATTGAAAATTTTCAACGGTTCGTTTTTTTCAATGCCTTTGATAACATATTTTAGGATCCATTTTAATAGAATTTTTTTTCAACCAAAAAGTGTTGAATAAAATAAGTAAAGACTTATTATCACTTCATGTAGAAGACAGTCTGCCAATTTCCCCTTAAAAAATCCTTTTTGGACAATAATACCTACTTCATTCTGTTTACCAACATACTTGACCCTCACTCCATCTCTTCCTTCTCTCAACCACCGGCTCCTTCCAACCATACTCACCCTCCAACATTTTTTCACCTACAACAGCTACAAGTTCTGGAGCCCTCCCCAAACTAACGGCGAAAAAAGGGTGGTGATTGCAAGATATCTTATATGCTCAAAGCATGAGCTCAAAGATTGCATTTATGACGATAACCGAATGCTCACTATTAAAATATTTTTTCTATTAATTTTATATCTTTTCATTTTAAATGTAATTTGTGTGAATAAATATGTTGAATTGATTCGATTCTATTGAGATTGATTTGATTGGGCAATGAATTCTAGGGTTTAAAGATGGACTTTTGACCACTCAAATTCACCATAAAGATTATAGCTACTTTGGAGAATCTTACATCTCTGTCTAAGAATTTATATTATGATTAATTTAAGAGGACAAATAGCGAATCATTACTTAATCATTTTTATTATATTTGGATCTTATTTTTAAATATCTTTTCTGAAGTTTATGATAGTTTTATATTTAATAATTATATTCGTTTCTCAATATCTCATACTTGTATTAAAAAATAGAATATTTCAATAATATGAAACTAAGGGTAAAAAAGTAAATTGAAAAATTTTCAGAATTCGGCTTTTATAGTCATCAGACAATTTATATATATTCAGCGCTTAATTTTCAGTAAAATATCAAACAATTTTTATAATTCAAATTCAAATTTTAATTTTTCAGTTTATGAAATAATAACTTAGTTTAGGGGAAAAAAGTAAAGATAACAGCCATTTAAATACTATTGCAGTCAAAAGGGCCCGCAACAAGGTCAAAATGTCTCAGTCCGCAATCTCGTCATCAAATATTTTGAAAAAACAGTAACACCATGATAAACAAGAGAACATGAAAGGGCGGAAATTACCGATATTATTCCCCACAAGCCCCAAGTGAGATGACTTGCTAGAGTATATTTCTCAACATCTTGAAGCAGCTGCTCCACTTCAGAGTCTCTAGGTTCCTTACCTGCAATAAAAAGACAGATAATCATGGAATCCTGACAATAGATCAAATTCAGAGTTATATTTACAGATCAAGTTCAATTACATAAATTGAAAAACACTAAATCTGTTCTACAACTGCCTTAACTTTTAAGAAATGCGTTTAATTAGTCCTTTGGCAAAGTATAGAAAGGGGAAAAAGACCTACCACTTTACAAATATAAGCTAAATTGGTTGCAGAATAAAACAATTAAAGATGGTTAGACATAAATGCAGCTAGGCTATTCATGCTTGCAGAAGAATAAAAATTGGAATTTTGAAAAATGGGTCCCCAATTGTCCTCCATGAACAAGGAGTACAACTCTTCAAATATTATTTATGTGTACATTATGTGTACATATGATATCAGAAAATGAGCTATTCATAATAGCAGCAACCATGTGAACAACGACAAAGTCACAGAATGTCTTACAAGCAATAAAACAGTTACCTGAAGAGTTCAGATATGCATGCAGAAATCTTATGCGCTCTTCCAAACCTATGTAAGCCACAGGCCAAGAAAACTTTTTTACCGTTCGAGGAGTATAATGCATCTTTTAAAAAGAAAAATGAGATCCAAAATGCTCACCTGGATATTTATTATAATCCATAACATGGGGTGTTTCTGTGTGATAGTCAGCTGCCATCTCGCAAAAGTGGTTTGCAATATCATAGGCAATAGGATTGTAACTTGAATACTCGTAATCCTGTAAAAGCAGGCAGCCAATCAACCTCGAATGAATTAAATATGTAGTACTTTGACATAAAACTGGTCTTAGGAGAAATAGAAATCATCACTTAAGGAGCTGCAAATTCAAGATCATATGAAATTTCTATTGTTCACTGCTGTCTTAATTACCTTTCTACTTGATAATATACATGCAAGCACAACTTACTCTCTTCATGCATAAATAAGGCCTTAGTCAACAACATCTATGATCAAGCTTGAAATGCTTAATATAAATCATGATAGTAAATCAAGCAAATTCTAACCCTACAGTCCAATATAATTCATTTTTAAAAGGATGCTATGGGACACATGACTGCATTTCAGTTTTTTTTTTTTTTTAATGCTCGACATAGAAGAGAGTTAGGATATTTAAAAGTAAAAGTGGGATAAAAGACAGCCCACAGCAATAATCAAGTAAAGAAAAATTGCTGAGATGCAACATAAAGAACTCAATATTATCACATTAAAATGTTCAAAGCTTAGAACAGCATTAGAAATGCAGGTTTATATGTCAAACCAAAATATTCTTCTATGACAAATAATCTTTTGGGCTTCCCACAGGATTGAAGTTGTGGCACTTGTGAGTAATACCCCAGCTTTAAATCAACAAAAAAATAATAATAATAAGGAAATAATATACGGAGCTTCCCACATGATGGCTGATATACTTATCTTCATCTTACAACAGTCATCGAGAAATCCATGAGATCACAAGACATCCATCAATGTCCGATAAGGCATTCAGCCATGCAGTAACACAATTTTACTTGGACACCATCCAAACATCATCAAGTGCATCATATGAGAACAAAGATGCTTTAGAAAAATTCATACATATAAAGCGATTTTGTTAATATGGTAATTAAGGACTAAAATAAAATTAATGCATCAATCTGCTCTATTTTAAGTCAAACTGATCCTATGCAGTCAGGGACACGGTTCAGGAATTAGGTATTCACTATTCAGAATATCATTAGTGCAATCATATGAGCAACCAATGATTTTAGTACCGCTAGCACTTCTGTTAGTCCTTGGATATTGTTTGACGCTGAGACCAAAATCCATCTTGGTCAAAGGTTTAATTGTTATCCTCCCATTAAAGATGCAACTAATAGCCCAGCCTATTACTCTGACTTCTCAAGAACTTTCCCACAAATTAGGAGCTATTACCATATATTCAACGGGAATCAAAAAGAAGGGTTTTACTATTAAAATTACTGTAAGATATTATATACAAAGCAGCCAGTTTGATAGAAACTCACTATAATGGTGATTGATTTAGTCTCTTCATCAATCATTATGTTACCATATTGTAAATCATTGTGGCAGAAACCTATGCTTTGATGGCCCACTGAGAGTTCCTTCTCTAACATACGAATTTCTTGCTCAAAAGCTTCCAAGCGAAAGGCTTTAGCTTCTTCCAAAGGGCAAACTCTCTTGGCTGCGTTAAGCCAATTTCTGAAATATTACAAATGGTGGAAACTTTAAAAATAATAAAGTAGCTAATAGATATGAGCTCCATAATATTTAGCATAATTCACCAAAATATATTAAAATGTACCGCAATCTGTCCCATAGCCAAACTTTCTTAGGACCAGGCATCACAAGTTCATGGAACTCCCTCAATTTAGCTGCTATAAGGGCTGATATATCTGGATCACGCAAATCAGATGCTGACAGTGTCTGAAAGTCCAAATGGAAGAAAGAGAATATCAATACATATTTGACATTTCTAATGAATAAATGCGTAAATGACCACTCTAGGTTGTAAAGAAGAGAGAGAGAGAGAGAGAGAGAGAGAGAGAGAGAGTATCTTCTATTAATCACAATTGTTGAAAGGCAAAATGCGACTCCCATGGCAATACCAGATGTTCTTAATAAAGGAGGCACCATAGCAAACAAGAAAAATTTACGTCCTTAGTGTATATAGATGCCTAAGTTTTTCAAGAGATCATCTTATCTTAATCACAGTAATGATATTTATTTTGTAAGTCATTGCCATAGTGTATAGACAAGTAATAAATCATTGCATAAATCAAATACTTTGATTTTAAAATTATTTAAAATCGCTGCTTGAAGAGAAAATCCTTTTATTTAGATACTCATACTAGAACAGAATTCATAATGCTTCATATTCATATCTAAAGTTAAATAATACGTGAAAAAGGGAAGGAAGGGAGTATCCAAGTACCCGTGCATGGATGAACTCTTCAATTCGCCCATTGCGGAACCTTCCCAGCAAACGAGGTCCTTGCCCATGCTTCGACATGAACTCAAACGTCCGGATCTCATCATCCCGGTCAAAGAACACCTCGACGCCCTCACCATAAATCCTAACTAAAACCTTTCGCGACACATCATCTGTCCTCGTTGGCCATTTTATCTGGAACACTTCATTGGTCATTGCACCTTTAAGAGGGATCACCTGCAAAGCTTTCGAATCCACAATATCATCCCACTCAGATGCCAACAACTGTAAAGCATCCTTCACTTCTCGTGGCAACCTCTCCTCTTTATTTTCTATCGCACCACCCATAACAACACACCCACCAAAACTCCAGAAAAACTATGCTCAAATTTATTGATAAAATAAAATTTCTGAACAAAAGCGTGGCTGGCCTGGAGAGGAAACATAAACAAACATTACAAATCAATACATACGTAATTACAGATTCCCAATATGATAATGCAAATTCAAGAACAAGGTTTCAACTGCATGATTATAAGCAGTATAATGGATACATACATAATTACAGATCCCCATTATGATAATACAAATTCAAGAACAGGGTTTCAATTCCATAACTATAACCAGTATAGAGGAGCTTTAAATACAAAAGTATCAAGATATACGTAATTAAAGATCCCCATTAGGATAATGCAAATTCAAGAACAAGGTTTCAATTGCATGATTATATAACCAGTATAAAGGAGCTTTAAAAAGAAAAGTATCGAGATATACGTAATTAAAGATCCCCATTATGATAATGCAAATTCAAGAACAAGGTTTCAATTGCATCATTATATAACCAATATAAAGGAGCTTTAAAAACAATAGTATCCATACATGCATAATTACAGATCCCCGTTATGATAATGCAAATTCAAGAACAAGGTTTCAATTCCATGATTATAACTAGTATAAAGGAGCTTTAAAAAACAATAGTATTGATACATACGTTTTTATAGATCCTCATTATTATAATGCAAATTCAGGGACAAGGTTTCAATTCCATGATTATAACCAGCATAAAGAAGCTTTAAAAACAATAGTAAAGCAGCATAGTCAACCAACAAAAACTGAACAAGGCCCAAACTTCACAATAACAACAAAGGAATTAAAAAGAGAAAGAGAAGAATCACCATTGATGATAAACTTATTCTAACAAGAATGGCATAAACCGATATCATTTAATTCAATAGGCAAAAATAACCACTGCATAGCCGATTTCAGGACACAATTAAGCATGTTCCTAATTAGAAACTAAAAACCAACTAGCCAAAGGAATTGCAAGTTATAAATCCCAATTTAGAAACGAAAAACCATCAAAATTCAAAATTCAAAATACAATTTTTTTCTTATAACAAATGCAAGATTGAATTTTTCATATATACAATAATTACCTCAAATTACTATTAAGTAAGTATGATTATTCGTTTGCCTTATAGCAATGCCGCTGTTTTACAACCTAAAAACGATGAAACCTATAAAAAATTACAAAAAAAGGATAGCCATTAAGCAAAAGAGATCAGCTAAAAAAATCAGAGAGACTGAAACTGGGAATTAATTTTATTGGATTTATAAATATTGAAAATAATCCAATAAAAACTTTGACAATTGAGAATTCAAAGGATTAATAGAAATAAATAAATAAATTCTATCAAAGAATTATGAGAAAAGTTATTAAAAAGGAAAAAAACGCAGCGATTGATGCTTACCTGAACGGAAAAGAAAAAAGAAAGGATTAGGGGAAATGATAATTTCCAATAATTGGGCAACCGTACGAAAACTGATGGGAGAGATAAGAGTTCGCCCGAAAAGGAATCGTGGCCGTTGGATCTTCTGGTGGTGATTTTTTTTTATTTTTTATTAATTAATTAATTAATTTACTTTGAAACAGTCCATCTGTCTGTCCGATGGAACCGGGAAGCGAGTGGATCTACGTTGAAAGTGACATTCATAAATAATAATTTAAAATGTTAATACGGTTTCGTCTTAGATATTTTAATATTTTTTATAAAATTAATTTTAAAAGTATAGTAATAATATGAATAATTTATTATTAATTATTTTATAATATTTTTATAAGTTTTAATTGTATGTTGTTGTAGAAATAAAATTTTTATAAATAATTTCTAAAAAATATTTATTTTTTATATCCTAATAAATTATAATATAAATTAATGGTATAATAAGAATAAATAAAAGTTTCAAAATTTATAAAAAGATAAATTTTTAATATGTCAAAATTTATAAAAAAATAATACTTTAATACGATTATGAAATAAAAAAATAATATGAGCACGACACAATGACATAATACAAAATTGAAAGTTATTCGGATATTATCAATTAAACTTGATAATTTTAAATATAATATGATTATACAATATGACACGAAAATAACATAAACATGATATGAATAAATAAATGTATCACAATCAACGTAAAATTAATTATTGACTTATCAAAGTTTATATAAATATATAATATATTAAATCGATTATGATATAAAAAGTAACATGAATATAACGACTCATATGAGAAATTTGGGAGATATTAAATAAAGTAAATTAGACTTGAC
>JBBYHL010000002.1:3243655-3256035 GCA_038381835.1 Adansonia madagascariensis | reverse complement strand
TTTTATTATTATTATTATTATTATTATTATTATTATTTTTGAATCCTATGCAATTTCTAATGTCAATCAATGTCATGAATGTGCAATCTAGCAACTAAGTTTTTCCGACTCGAAGTAAGTGTCAAAGACGAATGTATTTGATGTGAATATTTTTAATTTTTTTTAAATATTTTAATATTTAGAAGAAAATATGCTCTACTTATGTTCAAATATGTGTTAAACACAAATATCGAACATAAATACTTTAGAAAAAATAGAAAAGTCCGGATAACATAATCCAACATTATAAAAGTGCATTTCATATCATATAGTAGATCAAATAGGTTAAAGGCAAGCTCATTGTACCAAGAGACCGAGTCGTTCTTAGCAAAAGCAAAAAAGTTCAATGGTATGACATTTTTAACCCTAATCTTACATGGAAAGATGCTGTCCTCTCATTAACAAATATATATTGAACACAATATTGAACACGAATACTTTAAGACTAATGAAAAGTCCAAGCAACATACTCCAGCAGTACAAAAATGCATTTCATATCATATAGTAGATAAAAAAAGTACAAAAACAAAAAGACTAGGATAAAGAGATTAACTTATTTCATATCATATAGTAGATAAAAAATGCACAAAAACAAAAAGACTAGGATAAAGAGATTAACTTTTCTTGTGCATCATTTACAGTGATATCCTAGAAAAAGGTTTAAGAAAATTAGGTTAAAGTCAAGCTAATTGCCTCGAGAGACTGAGTCGTCCGTAGTGAGAGCAACAAAGTTTGATGCTATAGCATTGTTAATCTGAACACTTTCTTGACGTTGTTTAAAACTCGAAACACCATGCCTACCTGGAGGAGTAGACAGTCGGCCACCGCTTGGGGTTCCAACCATGGTGGAGGCATTAGTCTGATCCAAAGGCTTCTTTGGTCTTGAACCAAAGAGTGCCTTTTTTTCCTGCAGCAAATTGTTCTTTCAACCATTATTGCTCATGCAAGATCAAACGAACTTTCACTGATTCTGTAACTGCAAGTAAAAATCCTCAAACTAAAACCAAATGACAAGTGAAAATTCACTAATTTAGTTAATGTAAGCGAATCCAGCATAGGGAGTTTATGAATGAGGATCGCTGGATATCATACTGACTATGTTACTCTTTAACTCTTTATATTTCTTGGAATATCTGTATTTGACATATTTTTATATATAAGTATGAAAATATGATCCTTCAGGACTCTCCAAATACATGAAAAACTTAAAAAAATGAACATACCTATACCAAACACATAACGTATTCAATACTCAAACCCAAGTCCGAGTAACATAACTTAATAGTAAAGATATCATATGACCACATTTGTGAGAATTGGAATAATAAAAGCATTTCAACCCGTATTCCACATCCATATCATGATGCAAGATGTATACCATTTTGAGTTAGACTTGTCCAAGGGCCGACTTGGTCCGAGTTGGACCAAGCCTAGAACTGACAATTCATATATTCATATCATATTTATGTATTTTATCATATCATAACCGTGTTTAAGGTATTTTATATTTATATAAATTTTGATACATTAATAATTCGTATTACCCGTAGTAACGAACTTGCAAAATGGATCTGTTTATCATAAAGAGAATCGTTGTTCCTGACCCTACTTCACCTTAATTGTTATTTGAAGATTTTTAGACATATATTCAGACGATGTTGTTTTTTTTTTTTTTTTTTTTTTGGCTTTATACGTATTATATTTGTATAATCATGTCTAAAATTGCCAAGTCTAACCGAGACTGAGATAGGATATTTATAATCCAGCCCTCCTAACCAAATTACTATTTAATCAATAAAAAAGTATTTCTAGATATGATTAGTCACCCCAAGCGCAATATGAACCATATCCAGTCCATTATTACCCATCCAAGGCTCAAAGGCACCAGGTATTACTTGATGATAGATGCGATTTAACATATGAGCTTAGAAGGAACAACAATTGCTATTTGCATTTGAGTGGGTAAGATTAGACATAACAATTCATGTATCCTTATCATGTTCGGGTATTTTGCCATGTCACAATCGTTTTTAAGATATTTATATTTATATAAATTTTATACTAATAATAATTCGTATTATATACATTTTGATACAATCTTGTATTCATGTCTTGTTTCAATTTTTTTTCCGCGTCATGTTCATGTGATCAAATATAGTATTACAAGGTCTAGGTAGCTTTCCCTTTAAGCTTTATGAATCAAAACGTATTTCAGAATGGGGAAAGGCAAAATGTTTAAGGTAACAGAAGCTATGATCATGCTTAAATAGTAAATATGCAAGCATACCTGAGATCTATGCTTCTCCTCTTTCTCTCTTCGCATAACACAGCATATTCCTCCAACATATCAAAAAGTAAAGCCTGCAAATCATAAATTAGTTTTTGACACCAAAAGAATCATAAAATAATAATAAGGAGAAACAAAAGCTGCTTAACGTGTTGTATAGAAAAGGGATGCCTTTCTCCGGTTCCCCTGCTTTTGGTTTTGCAGTCAAATTGTCGACAATAGCTATCCAACATAAAGAAGCTTAAATATCATCTAATGGCCATTCAACACTAAATGTTTATGAATACATCAGTGTCAGTAAGGCATGCACCTTAGCCTCAGACAACAAAAATGCCTCAAATCCTTTCGGGCAAGGCTCATTTGATCAAGTGCATTCTTGGCGCACCGAGACGTGCTTTTTTGTAAGCGGTTGGCACCAAAAAAAAGTTGAAGTTCTCTTAGTTTCTTTTATTTTTAATTTTTTTCATTAACTATACCTTAACTAGTAAGAAAGGAAATAATATCAAACTCTCTGCTTAATATTTGAGTTTTCAACAACAGATATAGAGCTATAACAATATCATGCATATTGGCAAACAAAAGAGAAGGAAATTTTTGCATATTCTGTAGGATAAACTAAACTACTCTTTAGAATTTATTACCGCAATTATGTATCTTAAGCTTATTTTATATATACACACACACACAGAGACACTTATATACAAAAATACGTATAAATATTACATCTTACTTAGGCAAGCGCTTATTTTGAGCCTTGCGCCTCAAGCAATACAAGGGTTCTAATGCCTAAAGTATGCCCCTCACCATTGAGAATAATGGAATACATTTTAAGCATGGCAAGCCTATCTTCTAGTAAAGCTTCATAGACCTTTAAAAATAATAGTCACATATGTTTTACAGACCATGGAAATTTCCTTTCCAATATGTTTTTTTCTTTAATTCAAAGGCTATCCATGAAATTGATTATGTAGTCAATGCAGTTAAAGACATAAAGCAGTTATGTCCTGTTCCTGAAGATAGGCACACACTTTCATAGTTCACGCACAGACTGCATTCACATTATTTTGAATCAGGGATTTAAGCGGCCGCATCGTGACGTTACGGCCTTTGTTTAGCAGTTTTGGCTCCCTTCATCACCGATATTTGCCACAATTGATCCCGGTAACATTCATTGCATCTACGACCACAATAAACACAACATGACCGAAAACACCTCCGTAACCACTATTTAAATCCCTGATTTTGATACAACAATCAAAATGACAAAGCAACAAGGGTTCTTTTTCAGCTTCACTATTAGCAATTAAAACTCAATTTACTCAAGAAACTTCTCAGAAAAGGCCAAAATGCAATGCAATAGTAAAATAAATTTCCACATCATGCCCCTGGCTTCTAATTCTATATTCAATTTGCCCTAGTTAATAATTTAAAGCATCACCTTTATTTAATTTTGGCAAGAATTCAGTTATTATTTGTTGATCCTTTTCGGAGCTTGTTTCCTTCTCCAAGTTACAAATGCTAGTAATTATGATAGCTTAACTTTCACCTTAGCAATTCATGAATTTAAGAGTGATTTATGGCCGCTATTTTGCAGTTTTGGCTCTCCCAGCCATATAGATATTCACCACAATTGACTACGATAAATGCTAAGCGACCAAAATGCATCCACAACCACAATTTAAATCCATGCTCAGCATAAAAATTGCAATTTGCAACTAGAAAAGCAGTAACATTTAACTCGAGAAAATAACATCATTTTAGACTTAGGAAGAGAAAGCCCTCAGAAGATTGCCAAAAAGTAATCTGGAAGTCGTTAAGACCTCATGAAGAAATTCTGCGAGCCTACAACGAAATATTATGAGTAGCAAAAAATAACAAAGGCTTATATTCCTTATCCCAATGCATAGGCTTCCCTCAAAATACATAAATTTGAAGTAAATTAACAAAGTATGCGAGCCTCATATAAGAAGTTTTAGAGGATTTAGAAAATGGAAATAATAAGTCCCTTTCTTCCAATGAAATAAATGTAGTAGGATAATAATACTGCTAAAAGGTAAGTAGACATTAGAAATATATTTAAAGCTACAAACTTTACATCAAATGCCGAAATATATCATAACAGCAACGACGAAAAAAGGGTTCCGACAACCAATCGAACTGGTTCAACCGAGAACCAAAGAACTATTCAATCTGGTGTTGTGTAAAGAACCAGGAATCACTTGAAGCAACTTAAAACCGGTTCAACAGGAAAAAAAAAAAAACTGAAGAAAACCTGGTTTTTAATTATTTTGTTCAAAATATTTTTGTAAGCTAATTGATTTGAATGCATAAAGTTATATAAAAACCATACCACTAAGCCAAAATACATATTCTTATTCATTATTTATAATATTTACTACTTATTTAACATTTAAAATTATTTGAATTCAACCAGCCTGACTGATCGGACCAATTGGACCAGTAATCGGAGGTCACACAAGCTTGACCTCTGGAGCGATTTTCTTAACCTTTGCATAACTCACATTAAAAAAAAAAAATCATTTATATCATATCAATGAAACAAACATAACCAGTTGCCTACTCATATAAATGAGTCAAGATGTATATAAAAAGGAAACAGCCCACAAATAAGCAAATTACTAAATTAGATAAAATTTCCAAATTTCCATTTCTGAAAACTTGCATTGCAATAAAAGCATGTTTTCTGTTCAACAACTTAATATGTCACAGAAACCCATTTAATGATGCAAGATAATTATCAGCTTACATGGCAATTTGCTGACTAGAATGTGAGCTTTCTCCGCACGTTTCAGATTTTGTGCACTCCCCTTCCTGAACTATACTGGTTTTCATCCTGTAGGGAAAAAAATGAAGATTAGAAAATTGAAAGTTAGGGCTCCAAACTGTAGATCAACAACTTCCACCATCTTTGAGGTGCAAGGAGTAGGAAGCACGGGCAAGAACACAAACACGTAATACAAGATACAACACGACATAAATACACTGAGATGATAATTTCTAAAATTTAAAGAGACAGATATGGCAAGACACGTCAATAAAAAATATCCTTAATATATTCTTTACATAATAATATTTTATAAAAAATGTAAATATGGATTCTTTTCAGTCATATATGATTAATTTCTTCACACGAACTCTAGTTATTCAAAACTCACTTCAACAAAGGTATATAAAAATATATATATATTACATAGATATACATCAGAACGGCCATGGACCAATGACCTAATTAACATATTAAAATCTTTTTTTGGGCTTCTTTTTTTCTTCGAATCACAAATGGACATTTCAAATATTAACACGCAAATAAGCTTTAAAACTTTTTAAAATAAATTTTGTGTTTAAATACCTAACTTTTTTAAAAATTTATCAGGCCAAGTAGCTCAAAGTCCTAAACCATCATTTAAAATTTAACTCCAAATTTAAAAGTTTAAATTTAATTGTCAGGAATGAATTCTTCACCTCCATCTGTTTCTCTCTGTTCTTGGTCCTTGCAACATCATTCTACGGCACTGCACTCTTACTCTTTATTTGCCCATCATCCTTATCTTCTGCCATCTCTCTTCTAATCCTCTTCTCTCTATGTTATATTCTCTTTCTTTTCGGATTCCTTGACTACTCTCTTTATTATCTTCTTCTCTTTAACTTCTGATTTCTAACATCTGACTTACATAGGATTTGGGTTGTCACTATTGATTCTATATTTGAGAAAAAAAATGCAATTTCATCTTGTGTTCGACCATGTATTGACTGTGTCGGTTTCTTTATATATATATAGATATATATTTTGGTTTCCTAGAGTGTCAAACATGTATCAAGCATGACAAAGGCGTGATCATGTTGGACAAGTATCCGACATTGATATGCAAGGATGCACAGCATGTCCATGCTTCAGAGTTGAAGTTAAACCCAACTATCAAAAAATTAGACATGGATATTATTCGAAAAAAAAAACAACACAAACACAAGATATTTAATAAACATGAAAACAATGTAATAAACACGATCAAAACGACAAGTTTAATATACATATCATGCTCATGTTTACCAATTTTCGCACATTTAATTTGTTTTATGTTTACATGGCTGGCATGAGAAAAAATAAGACGAGACAGAACACGCGTACACAGATTGCTAGGTCTACAAAAAAATTTCACAAGTTAAACCAATTTTAAAGAGGGGTAGGGCAATTTTAAAGAAGGGTAGGGGAGTAAAGCTAAAAGCTTATGCTAAAAACTAGTTCAGTACTGTCTCAAGGATAATTTGATTCAACATTATAGTGGCTCCTTGAAAAGTTGACTCTTTAATATAGCATTAGTAGGGAGTTATTAATATAATAAAAAACCCAAAAAGTAACATTGTAATTAATTTTTTTAAAAACAAATCCACTTCCCTGGAAATAACGGACCTCAAGAAATACAAACCAAGAACAACAGATAAAATTTAATGAAATTAGGGCCAGCTTTCTCTAGATTATAACAGCGACCATGATTTCAAAATTGAAAAAAAAAAAAATTTGAAACTAAAGCATCATATCTAAAAACTAATATAAATTTGGGATATTAGCAAACTAAAATAATAATTACATTTTATAGAGCATCTTCGAAAGGTGAAAGTCAGCCTAGGGATTTCAATATAGAAATTCCTATGAAAAACTGAATGGAACAGAAAATTTTTCCAATAGTTTGTCGAGTAAGATTTTTACCTTTTCATAGTCATCAAGCCATTTTTCTTCCTGAGATGCATGTTTCCGTTTGTCTACCTTGTCCAAAATATCCTCCCAACTTAAAGGTTCTTGTTTAGCTTTCGCAATCTGATCATCTATACTTCAAAGCAGAGTGGACCTATCAATATTATCTGCAAAGGCATGTTGAAAGAATACTAACATAATCACGAATTTCATCCATAATATAAAAAAGGAAAAAAGAAATTTTCCGAAGGAAATGAATATTTCCAAAGAAAACCGTATAACAGCAAATATGCAAACAACATACATCTAATATAGTTATTACGTAAGACAAACTGTGGGACAATAGAAATGGGAATCAATATATAATATGAAGGACAAGCACATTTAAAGCAATGCAAACAAAAATAAAGTAAATACTTTCAGGAAGATATAGATAATTCAGAACAAGTAGATAATTTGGTAGAATCAGAATCTATGAGGTTAATAAGAATCTGCCGTGCTGCATCACTGTTTACATCCATATGGACTCCTTTGTAGATTTCCTCAAGTTCATTTTGCCTCTTAAATACCAACTCCTTCATTTTACTAGCTTTCAAGACATTCAATCTTTCAACCTGAACCTCTGCCTGAAAGCAATAACAAATATATAACATTAAGTGCAAAATACAATAATCTCGGAACATCAAAAGTTCCAATTAAAAAAAAAAAAAGAGAGAGAGAAAAGAGCAACCAGTTCAATGATATATAGACCAAGACATCCTTGTTTAGAGACCTCATCAATCAATGAAGAAATTAGGGAAGTAACATGCTCAAATCTCTCTTACTCATCAGCAGGTGAATCAAGGAGATTCCATAGTTCTATCAATGTGCTCCCAAGACATTGGAGCTACATGTAAAACAAAATGATTTAGAGAATTAAGTTTTAATGAAAGTCACACCCAAATGCACAAATGTTTAATGCTTAAAATAAAAATGCAAAATAGAAATATACCGATTCCATGTCAACTACAGAATCAGAGAAAAGAGAAAGCCAATAATTAAAATTCTGGATGCCACTCAAAATTACTAGCTTGCAGAAAGAACCTGAGTTCTTGACTTCTCTTTGACTACAGAAAAAATAAAAGTGAAAATAGATTATACAAGAGAAAGAATAAGCCTACTATTAATGTATTAGCCATGATTCCATACATTTTATTTGCATTTTATTTGCATGAGAATTACTGTTTCAACAGTAAAGCCAAAAAGAAGACTTTTCTTCCATATTTTCTAAGATAACTCTATGTAATGACATGCAATAGTTAAAGAGTCTTTCTGCAACCATCAAAAAGACATTCAATAAAAACAAGAGTCACTACACTATAAACCCAGCGCTGACAATGCTAACCATCCGAACCCTATATCAAGGAAAAAATTTTGACTTGTAAGAACTTGCCACCAAGACCTCTCGCCCAACAACTTAACTTTTAAAGTATGAAGCAACAAAAAGTACTATGCACATCAACTACTGCTATCTGTCCCAATTATTAGAAGCTAGCCTTCTGACAAGATAAAATATTATCATCCTAAAAACTAGGATGCCTAAAAAAGGCAGGTCTTCTGATTGTATAGCATGTTCCCCTACTGAAGTTGCACAGCAGCTAAGAAAACAGATGATGATCCTTACATGACTATTGAACTTCCAGAAGATAGAGAGAAAACATCCTCATTCTTCTAAAATAATTCAATTTCCTCAATAAATTACTCACAATATTAAAAGTTATTAATGCTCTAGCTGTTTAAGAACTTCCACAGATTGATTCAACAGGAGCGATTATAAAGTGCAGCAATTAATGCAGCCAGCACTAAAAGAAATATGATACTGAAGAAAGAAAAAGCATCCCAATTCCAGTTGTTTGGCAAAATTATTATTGCGATGCTATAGAACACTTGAACCTTCTCATGCTACCACTCCCAACAAAGCACCTAAAGAAATTACTTGGTTACCAAGAACTAAAATCAATTTGCCAAGCCAAATGGCTAACCAACGAATATAACTATATTAGGAAAATTAAGTATTTTTATTAACGGTTACTTCAATTTCAATGGTGTAAGCACTCAGACCTCGTGAGAAAGCTACTACCACTTGAGATTTTGACTTAAAAACGAAAATCTAATAATGAACTGATTCATGCAATACATAATAAGCAACAAATCAATCCAAATGTTGGCCAAGAAGATTAGCTTTACAAAGAGCAAAAAGGCAATTAATTTTTCATGCTTTTAATCCTTTTAAAACCATTTGCTCATTGATATTTAGGATAGCAACAATATCACTATGATTTTCCATCTTAAAACTCAAGGGCATCTCATCATAAAAAAATTTCTTAAAGTGAAGGAAAGACAAAGTAAATGAATATCTCAACATCAATTACTGTGCCAAATTAATTGCAAATTGCTTCCCTATGAAATCAGTCCATAAGAATAATTAAACAGTATTAAAAGTGGCAATAATATGGACACTTATAGCAGAAATTAACTCCATCACTAAAGCATATCTTAATTTGTTAATAAAGCAAGAGCAATCACCTATTGGTACAGACATGCATATGCATAAATGAATTCAAGTACATCCATAAGTATCTATGCATGGAGACATGTAAGGTGTCAATTCATGAAAAAGATTGACACAATCCCCAAGATGTCACCTTTTGGAAACTTCTTTGGTTCTCTTGCTGTAATGAATGAACCATACCTGTTAATTTAGCAAGAGTATCATTGCTGATGCTCTTTGATTGACCATTTGCATGATCAATCAGGCTTGAATGAATGCCACTAACCACATTCAGGAAATCTAAGGACATCACCACTGAAAGCTCATGAATCATATTCATTTGGCGGTCAACTTTCTGTAACCGGATAAACTCCAGATTCGGTCAAGAAAAAGGAAAAACATCAGCAGAATAGACAAACCAGCACTATTTTAGTACAATTTAAGTATCCAGACTGGAGCTATTAACAAACCTTCTCATTCTGAAGCTCCTGTAGGTGAGACTTAAGCTCACGTAGTTTCTTGACTGTCAAATCTCTCTCATTTACTTGTGTATCAGAAGACATAATTGACTGACCATTGCCTGTTATTTATGCATAGATTCTTGCAGCTAGGTTTAAGTAAAATCTTTTACTCTTTGCTCCTTTTTCGACCTAAGCTCCTCTAAAAAAGGTATTACAGAAGATATTTGCTGCTTGAGAGAGCTCTTTCCCTTCTCAAATTGCAAATAAGCCCAATCAACATAAAATTTGAAGGACCAAACAGCTATAGTACATGCATAATGTACAATTTCATGTAATCAATTTTACATATAAGGTGGGGTTGTTTATATGGATCATATTGCACTACTGTGCTCTAATAAGACCACATCCTCAGTAAGCTCTTAAAAGCAAAGACCATTTGTAGTTTCCATCCTCATTCTACCCAAGTTGCGATAAAGGCCATCATGGAAATGATTTCGCAATTATTCTAGCAAAATTTTTCTCTTTCCAAACCAAATAAATGAAAACATTTCCTATCTTAAGAATAGTAGCAGCAAAACCAAAGCAGGTCTTAAAGCAGATACTTGCTGCTTAAGAGTGCCAGTTAACATCTCAAATTGCACAAAACAAGCCAAAAAAACACATGATATGTAGTAGAAAAAAGTTGCATGCCATTTACAAACTTAGATACTTCACACAGAATTTAAGCTGCTGCCTACTGCATTTTACTCACTAAATGACATGTTTTTCCCAATAATCTCACAAATGTAAACACCAAATCAAGACATGATGTGCAGGAAAAGACAACCATAAAGCAATATCTACCTTAAGATAGTATGTACAGAAAGTACGTTTCTGCCTATTCAATATTACCTATACTACAACAATAACATACTAAACAACTTTCTCACTAAGTAGGGTCGATAGTATGCCACCGTGTCATAGTCAAGACAAGAGCATGCCCTCATTAAACTTAGTAAAATGGAAAAAGACAAAAAAAAACAAAAAAAAAAAGAGAGGGCCATTTGGTATAATTTCCATGCATTTCCTATTCAATTTTATGCAAAAAAGATACCGATCTTTTTCAATAATTCTACAAGTGTTCTTGAAACGTCTTATTTTTCTTCAGTTCACACCCAAACAGGAAGTATTTTCTACCACAATAATATTACTATCAAAAAATTAAAAAAAAAAAAAAAACCCATTACTTAGCCTAGTTGGTTCATGGAGTCACTCTTAAGACTAAAAGGTGGCATCCAACAGATCCAAGATTCAAATCCCAACAACTACAGCCCTTATCCCTATTCTCAGGCTAGGGCCTCCTTAGTACCCAAAGAAAAAAAAAAAAAAAAAAAAAAACCAAGTTAGGCAACTTAGGCTTCCTTAGTTGTTGCTTTTGCTTCCTAAAAAGATGCCAAAAAGAAATATTTTAAATTAATTAAAAATGAAAAATAAATAACTAAAGTATAACACCAATCTTCATTATTCTACATAAAAAGTAAAATTATGCATTTTGTCCTCCAAAAAAAATTTACTATAATTTTACTCAAACTATTATTTCATTTTGTACCCAAACAGGCTTTTTATTTGTCACTTTAAAAAAGGAAAAAACAAACAATAAAATCAACACAAACCAAACATAATCTTAGAAAAATGCAAGCCTTTGCTCCTTTATTCAATTTTGCATCTTTTTTTCCCCTTAATGATATCTACATCTAAAAAGGGAAAGCATTTTCCATTGCAAAATAATAACAATAACAATGTTGGCGGGAAAAAAAAAAAAAAAAAGAAAGAAAGAAGGAAAGAAAAATCAACCAACCCGAGAAAATGAGAAGGAATTTTCGCCTAAGGCGGAAACGAGGTTGGCGATTTTGGATCCAGATTGAGAACCAAAAAGTGAAGCAAATCAGCTTTGAACTTTCTTGTCATTTCCAATTTTCTTCTATGTATATCCAAACATTCTTGCCCCGATTCCAAAAGCATCTTATCTCTTTCTCCATCACTTTTCCCTACTTCATCCCATATTATCTAGTTGAAAAAAAATAAAAATCAAATAATTTGATTTTCTCAGTCTAAATTCAGAAAAAAAAATTCCAAAAAAAAAATAATAAAGAGGTAGAGAGAGAGAGAGAGAGAGAACCTGCAATTCTTCAAGGAGAGAAGCGCAAGGGATTTGGGAGCGAGAAGGCAGGAAAGTCGCCATTTTTTGGATTTCATTAACTTTATTGATTTTAATATCAAAATATTAGAGAAATTTTATATAAAATTTATACTTGAAAAAAACTTAAGGCGTGAGTTTGAGCTCTTTTCTCTTATTTATATTATTTTTATTTT
>JBBYHL010000002.1:3126124-3137226 GCA_038381835.1 Adansonia madagascariensis | reverse complement strand
ATGTGGAAATTTTATGGTTTATTAGTCATTCATATTAATTTATTTATAATTATATCAAATATCTTACAACTTTGAATGATAATACTTTCTCATTGTTTTTAAATATAAAAATGCCTAGGTTGGTGGTTGTCAATATTTCCATTGGCGTGGTCCTCTTATTGATAATGTACAAGCAAGAGAAGTTATGATGGATCTAAAAAGTGATCATGAAGTGATTGCAAGGGAGAAAAAGAGTTAAGAGTTGAAAATAGAGCTATGAGGCAAATGACATTGAACGCTTCAAGTACTAAAGATTTGTATAATGCAATTGTTAGATTAAAAACTAAGGTAGATGTTTTACAGCACAAGTTGAAATATGCCATAAATGTTGAAGATAAAAGAGCTAAAGAGATGAAATTTTATAAGATAGCTTTATTATGTACTTGATTATTTTTCTTTCTTTTATATTTTAGTAACACGGAAAAAGAATGAAAAGAAGATGGTTTGTTAAGCTTGCCTTAAATAGTTGAATGTTTTTGCTAATGAACTTGAAAGAATATTTTCCATTATGATGTATTGTTGAATTCAATTGCAAGTAGTTTGTGGTGTAATTGCTATTGAACTTGAATGTAGAGTTTCAATCTCAGTAATATTTGCTATTGAACTTGAATGTACAACTTGGCTACTATTAACAATAAATGAAAACAATACTATTTGCTATTGAATTTGAGTGGACCTCTACTCAAACAAATTGTATAGCTGTCTTAGATATTATCTTGAGCATTCTCATAAAAGGCTTCATGATATAGTCCTCCATTTTAATCAACTTCCCATCTCAATGCCAACACCTAAGACTTTTCTAATCTTGCTAGAAGCCGAGGCGTAGAGTCATTCTTCCAATTCCTACCTAGCTGTCTATTCTTCACCAATATCTTTATGAGATATACCTTAATGCCTTCTAGCATAGAAATAATGGCCTTGCATCTTGCATTTATGATCACCCAATTAAAAGTCTTACACATGTTATCTATGACATCACATTCGCAAATATCATAAAAGAAAGCCTACAACCAGTACAACGCATTCCAATGTTCTTTTAAGCAATGCCTTCAATAACGTAAGCTTTCTTCTTTAATATTGATGTAATTAGTAACAAAATTGTGAGACTTTTTTAATGGGGTGAAAGGACAGGTACTATTAGCTTTCAAAAGAGATGGATATAGAAGTTATGGGTCTGCATCTTTGTAGTGAAAAGATGTACATATGTTCCATCTCTTCCAACAATTATTAATAATTGTCTTTTCACTACATCTTTCAGAAATCAACCATTTAATCCGATTATGGGTTTGTATCCTCATTGGAAATTATCTTTCATAGGCTTAAAACATATGTACATCGATGGAATATTAGTCACAAATCAAGTGTATACTTATCCACTTTCACTTTTACAATGCTACTAGGATTAGTGTCACCAGAGCTTATCAGCATATTCTTTCAATCTATTGAATGTACTTCTCTTAAATCTTCTTCATAACTCTAAGTTTAGCTTTTTTAGCTTTCCAAATATTAACAGTGACCCTCATTTTCTGCCTTACTAAAGCCCTTGTGTATCTGTCTTTCATGAAAGCCATCATTTTGATCTCATCTCCAAACTTGGTTACTATAACCTTGGTTGTCACTCTTGTGTTTTGAGAAGTAGGCAAGCATGATTATTTAGAGAAATATGTCTTCACCCTGAATAAGTTGTTATTTATGTGCCTCGAGGCTAGTATCTCCTACTGAAAACATTTAACAACACATTTTGCTTGAACAATGGCAAAATTGCTCCTATAAAGAATAGTCATTGAGAATTGTCTTGAATTGAATAGAGTCTTTAAAGATTTCACCCATAAAAAAAACCTTGAATGCCAATAATAAGGTTATAAGACAAACCCCTAAATCTCACCCTTTATGCGTTATTAGCGTCAGACTCATCACCTATTGTTAAATAACTATCAGGAACATCCAAATCGATTTACTCACTTTCGGCTCCTTTATCAACTAAAGCATGTGTACTGGATGAGCTTGCATCACCATGATTTGAACCATGTGTCTTGGATGGGCTTGTATCACCATGCTTCGAACCATCACCCCTAGATGGGCTGACATCACCACAATTCAAACATCACCCTTGGGTGGCCTGGCAACACCATGGTCTGAACCATGTGTTGTGGATGGGCCTATGCTAGCATACTCTGTACAATGTGTTGCAGATAGGCCTACACCATCATGGTCATCCTTTACATTCTTGATTTCTATCTTTAACCTCTCCATATCTATCATGTGCTTCCTCAATTTCTGCCTAGCACTTGCTAACTCATTATTCTTTTCATTTGAACCAATTAATATCAATCCTATTAAGGTATCATAATTGCCTTTCGTGCCCTCATTACCCTTTCAATATTACCATTCGTATTCTCACAATCATTTTCATGACGAATCCTTTCATCTGATAATTCATTAACAGACTAAAAAGAACTTTTGGTAAAGGCACGTTAGTAGTTTTGTAATCATAATCACCCACATGATCAACATACATGGAACGGTTTGACAATTCGAGAACACTATTGTCATCAAAAAATAATTTCAAGCCATTACCTAAGGTAATCCCCAGTTCTAAAAAATACAACCTTTTCATCCATTCAACCCATATTTCAATTGAAGCACCGTAGACAATAAACTTCAACAACAAATTTCTTCTACATCATAATGCTACACAACTTTGATTTTTCCATTCACATCTGACACAATAGGGCTGGGAGCAAAGGTTTCACCATGATGGAACCTTAATTTTACTTTCTTCCTGGACGTAAGTTCTGCATCTATAAGATAAATGACATAATGTTAAAACAAAAAAAATTCCACAATAGTAATAAAGAATTTTTTAATATTATATAAAATAATTAATATTCCCAATAACAAATATTAGCATATATATATATATATCCTTTGCACATTGGAATAATAATAATCCTACATAAATGCAGTTTATTTTGAAACAGGAATCATTTCTAGCGATATCAATATACGCATCTGAAAACAAACTTCTTAACAACTCAACCAACTTTCCAATTGAGCAACTAATTAGTCAAACCAAAAAGCAAAAAAACCAAACACAAACAAAAACAAACAATTTAATTACCAAGTGCATTTGGAATTTATATGATGTCCAAATCAATACCCAAAGGAAATACTAACACAAAGCCTAAAAATCTATACATCTAAACAACACTTAGTAAGAAAACAAGATGAGTAACAACAATTAGATAATAAAAGCATGATTTAACATATTATTTATAAATATAAAATGTATATTTAATATTATTTATAAACAAAAAATCTTAATATTGCAAACCCTAAAATATTAATATAAATATACTATCTATGTGTGGTTCCTGAAACGCTAGGTTATGACAGTTGGAATATGACATGTGCCCCTGTGAGAGTCCATAACAATTAGTAGACATTTGGACAGCAATTGTCCTTCGAAACATCATACAATATCATGAAAATAGCCAAAAAAAAAACTAAGAATAAATATAATTTTTACCTTTCTGCATATTCGACTCTCTCATTCCAAAAACTCGATTTTTTCTCTTAACTACAAATCTAATTTCTTCTCTTGACTACAAACACCTTTAGTTTTTTTTTGTCTCGAAGCAAACTTTTTTATTGCAAAAACCCTAAATCCTTCTCTAATTAAATTAAACAATTGATTGATTATGATTGGTTTAGGGTTTCTCTTTGTTGATTTGGAATTCAATTTTAAAGCTGTTTGAGGTATTTTTAATGTCTTTTTATCTGCATTTTCACGATAATTTTGAGAGTCAATCCAGTCATGAGGTTTAAGGTAGGTGGATGGGCTTTCAAATATAAGGTGGGTTTATATGTTCCCGATTGAATAGGTAATAAAACATTTAAATTTTCCGAATCACCATTTAAAAGGCCAGGTCACCATATAAATGGTTTTTGTTAACATTATTAATTTTTTTTCTTTTTTTGCTCTTATTTTATATGTACAAGTATGAATTTACTCTCTAAAAAAAAGTTGACAGATAAGTCGCCCTTACTGCTACTCTACAGAACTGTATATGAGATCTTTACCTCATACGGCTCCTCGTAGGTCACAAATAAATTTAAGGACCGAATTAGTATTTTTTATCTTCATATGGTTGTAGAATAGATAGAGAAAAAATGGATTGAAAGGTCCAAAATTATACCGATGGAATTTTGTCTGCTATATTATGAAGAATAAAAAAAATGCAGCTTATAAATTTGCAGTAAATTAAACAAAAAAAATCGAATCTCATTTCCTATGTACAAGAGTTAAGTGGAAGAAAACGTAAGCGGAAGAAGTCTTTACCCCAAGACGGGTTGATTAGTCAATCTAGCTTGAAGCGGGCTCAAAAGATCAACCGTATAGAGTTTTCGCTATCCTTTGTATGGATTCCCATACATGTATTGCTAAACCAAACGGGGGATTGAACAAAAAAAATGAGTGGATGGTTAGGAACACCAAAATACACAAAGGATTAGTAATGGAGATTATGTAAATTATATAAAAAGAGACTTCTGGATAACATAAAAAGAATTCTAATTGGGGCTTTAAATTAGTAGAAATGACTAGGCAGTACTCCCCACGATTCTGATTCAGAGTATGCTCCTATCTGCCGATTAATGTAATGACTATCAGGAACGAAATAATCCTTTACCATTTTTAGTTTGAGCCCCCATTTGTGGTTTTCTCAGATCCGAATGAAGAATAGGAACCAAAAAAACAGACTAACAATAAAGAATAAAAAAGAAATCTTTTTTTTTTTTCTTTCATACATATAGAGATATATAATCCGTGTCATGATTTATGAGCTAATGTAATGTTTCATTTTTTTCGTAATCGAAAACAATGGGTTGAAATATCAAAATGCACTTAAGATATAGTCCGCCACAATTGACTATATCTTAAGTGCGAACCCCATTTGATAATAAGCATAACAATTATCATAATTATAATAGTAAGTCCTGAGCATAATAATCAATAGTAATTAGCATAATAATAATTAGTAATGAGCATAATATTCTGTTGACCAATTTTAAAAATTGTATGTCTACATAATATGACTAAAATTGTATGAATACTTTTTTATCAAAATTCCATTTTGAAAAATGGCCAGAAAAGGCCTTATTATGTAGACAATTTTTTAAATTGCTCAGCACTAAATATAATTTATGAATTTTAAGTTACTTGCCCAATAAGTGTTGGCGTTGAGCAATTTCAAAAATTGTATGTCTACATAATAAGACCTTTTTTGGCCATTTTTCAAAATAAAATTTTGATAAGAAAGTATTCATACAATTTTGGTCATATTATATAGACATATAATTTTTAAAATTGATCAGCAAAATATTATGCTCATTACTAATTATTATTATGCTCATTACTATTGATTATTATGCTCAAGACTTATTATTATAACTATGAAAATTATTATGCTCATTATCAAACTGGGTTCGCACTTAAGATATAATCAATTGTTGTGGGCTATACCTTAAGTGCATTTTTTAACAGAAAGCGAGCGACTGAGATACCCCTTTATCAACGAAAAATAGATACTATGTAACTTTATTGCATTGGAATACCTCTTTCTTTCGGTGGATTTTTTCGGAGAAAGAATTAATGAAACTAAATTGCACTTTTTAGTATAAGGACCTGAAAAGGACTTGTACCATTTTCAACACAATTTGAATAAATAAAAATACATAAAAAAAAAGATACAAATTTAAACACTCAACATGGCTCAAAAATTCAGCCCAAAAAAAAAAAAAAAAGAAGAGAATTCTACAACTTCAGTAAAAATATGCATTAAAAAACGAAAGGAGTTTCCATCATTCCATATTAACAATTATATAAGGCATTCATCCCATTGCCAGTGCCACCACACTTCTCACACGAATCCAATCTTTAAAATGTATCTGAAAGAAGTAGCCATGTTTGCAACTTAATACAATAAACACATTTGTTGTGGTATTGCAACGTACAACGAAACAAAAAAGTATACAGTAGGATGAAATGCAAGGTCGACGGCTGGCCGAATGGACGGAAGGTGAAATATTGTGCACACAGAAGAAATACATCCAAAATATGATTTCGAGTGAATCTGATAAGAAACTGGTATCATGCTGCAAAATATAACAAGAGAAAAACAACCAAACTGGACGAATTCCTTTTCTTCTTTATGCTATCAACAAAGTACAAAAGAATAAGCTGATGTTAAATGTACAAAAAGCATCATCAACTTCAAACTAGAGTTATTTTCCTTTTCCTTCTTTCTTGGGTCACACAAACATATGATCCATCTCTGAGACACAAAGCCCCAAATGTTTTTACATTAAATGTTGCAAAAGAATGATGTATTAGAAGCAAATAAATCGCCATTGCCCAACCATATGCATGTTCGGACTTCCTACGTGCCAATGCACTTAGGCAAAATCCTTTGTAACATTCTGAAACGGTTCCAGTATAGGAAACTATACAATACCACCATAACTGTTTCACACACAACTTTCCCATCAATTTCAGAAAGTGTCTGCTCTTTTTAACTTCAGGCAATAAAACCAACACATTGCAGCAAAAAGATGCTTGGCTCCGACACTCACTATCCATGATGGCGAGTCAAGGGTTTCACCAGATGCACATCTTTTGCAGAAAAAAAAGGCTACTCAAAATTAAGTCGACATTATTTTAGCTATTTGACACGGAACTCGTGTCTGAATATGGTTAGATTTTGGGTGAACTTGTCTCGGTTCTTTGAATCTAAGCTTCGAGTAACGTCTGTCATAAGCTTGTCAAAACAAATGGAGAGCCTCTGATGTTGATCCACGGGCTGCAAAATGATGAACATATCAGATGGACACAAAAGGAAAGGAGAAAAAAGTGATTGATGAAGATAAAGATATAGAAAGATGCTGATGATAAGTTATTAGTCCTAAGCTAAAATCATCCCTAGAACTAATTTTGAGCCCATTCACACATGAAACCAACAGTTAATAGTATTGCAGATTATAAAATCATAATACGTACAAATTGCAGTTAGGACATCAGGAATTCCCTGTTCACAAAAGAACCGTCCAGCATAATTTGATAGAAAAAAAAAATGCACAGCATAATAAAACCAGCAACGGTAGTAGCAACAGGTGTCCTTCCTGAGGGTTTGAATAATTTTAGGTATTAGTATTTCCAGTAGCGATAGATCATGTCCTATGTTGCTTTGACTCTTCATTTTTCTTGAAATACCCACATCTGACACTTATGTCTGACACATTTTTGGACGTGATTATGGGGATATGACTCTTTAAGGATCCTCCAAATACATGGAAAAACTTATAAAATTGAATATATCTGCATCAAATATATACTCTTATTCAACACTCACACCAAAGTCAAGAGTAACATAGATCATGATCTCTAACGTGATATACCACAATCAAATTTCATAGTTTGACAAAGTTTTGATATGACCATAATCGGACCTTTCTATGATAGTACTGATTTTAAGGTATAACCCATTGCAGGTGATTTTGTCTCCTCGATGGTTTGGAGACTTAGTTTTGATCCTGAGACAGTCCTATTGGAATCACAATGCCTAAAGACTTAGATGCTACCTAACATAAAACCTTTCGATCATTTTATATGAAGCTCTATGAAAAACTGCCCACGTGTGATATTAAGGGAATCATATTGCTTTAATGGTAATGCTGATCTTCATTACAAACAGAATTTCTTCCAAGAGACAACAATTATGATGCAGAGATATTTAATTGCCAAGTTACAAGGAAGCCAAAGCAAATGAGCATCATCCACAGAATGTCAACATGTTCTTCAATATAGCAACTTTAATGAAAAAAAAACATATGACATTGGTTGGTAAGGCATCTTGGATCAGTGTTAAGAAAATGTTACTAATTAGATGGTAGGCAAATAAACCTGTCTTCAAAATTCTATTCACACGTATAAAGTTTGTTGCAACAGCTACGGACAAACAAAAAATGTCTTGAATCGGCAGTAAGAAAATATGTTGCTCATCTCTTTTTACACTTGATGTTTTTCAGAACTATATTGACAGAATAACAAATAAATATAGTATACAAAAGCTTTACCTGTGAAGCCAAAATTTGAGCTTTCAGGTCAGCAAATATCTGCAGGACAATTGCAGTTCCGTTAGCTAAATATAGAAGAAGGCTTCCATGATTTTTAAAGATTCCAAAAGTTCAACAATAAGCGATCAACACCAAATTCAGTTGAGACTTTCATTGGTTTCCTAGAATCAGCAAGCAACTATATTAAGAGCAGTTAAATACTATTAAATAAGCACAACAGTGTGGAAAAGAAAAACAAAAATAATCTGAAATCACACTATTACAGATGAAGACAACTCAAAACTGATTCATGCCCAATATTATATTCAGTCTTAACCATAAAGTACAAAGAAAAGAATTATGGATTAAATGGTATCTAAATTTTTTTTTTTTTTTGAGAGGGAAGAAAGAGAACAACAATTTCAAATATCATCTAAGCAAAATATTGCATCCAAGCAGATTATTTTTTTGGTCCTGGGGAAGGGGGGACAGGGTGTATGAAAAAGATCCAGAATAAACTTGGGAAAAAGCCATGAAAAAAGGGGATTGTGATGCGGAGCACAACTTGTTGACATTCTTTTCCTTTCTTTGAAATAAACTAACAAAAAAAAGGGGAGGGGGGGGGGGGGGAAGGAATATGAAGAGGATTGCAATGAGCAAAATATTAAATAAAATGCATGCTGATTCTATTCTGAATTTAACATTTCCCCCTTAATCATGGTAGTCAAACGCAAAAGGTGCCCACACAAGGACAACGTAGAAGGTGTAAAAAGAGAGCCCACTTGAGGGAAGAGATCAACTGAAACTAAGTGAATATCTTAGAAACCATTATAAAATTTTATCTGATATTTACGGTACTCACATCATTTTTTTCTTTTTTTTTTTTTTTGATTCTGCAGGGAGGGTGGTGGGAATAGCACATCTTAGTTTGACAGTAAAAATTCATACTTTCTACTGCCATGTTTTCAAGCTCCACCCACCCCTTTTTCTACCCCTTTCTTTTTTAACCTTTCTATGAGAGTTTTAAGGACAAGAAGAAGGATATAAGTAACATGGACATTTAAATGCCAACATTCTTCTATTTAAAATTCTAGTAAAATCCAAATCTTGATTGAACCATATATATAAAACCTAAAGAGATTCAAGTCAATTACAACTAAAAGAACGGTTGCCTTTAAATGGCCCATTGGCCACTATTTTCATAAGCAAACCAGGCCAGATGGTTTGAACCGGTTTGACTGCAAACTGTTATCCTCACCACTCTAGACGAGTAGCTGAAGCAGCATGCAATCAAAGTTGGTCAAAAACCAGCGAAACTGGCGACTAGTTGACCCGGAAAAATAGTTGTTAGACAAATAAAAGCTATCAAACCAAAAATCAGATATCTTCTAGTTTAATATGCCAACTATAGAACAAAGAAAACTCAAATAGAGGAATTATGAGTCTCATAATAGATTCATCAAAATTTTCATAGCACATTTGATTAAAAAAATTTAATAATAAGATCTACGCTAAGATGCTTGCTTGGGCAATGATAAAAAAGGAAGAAGAAACTGAGGAGAGTAAGAGTCACATAGAGTTGATAGTGACGACAAGAAAATGAATTAATAAAATGAAAAGAGAAGAAAGAAAAATTAAAATAAAATGAATGGAAGTTGGGACAGGGCAATATCGGAATCAGCAAATTATCTGAATCCGTAATATCAAAATGCACAAAAAACAGATCGGATAATTTCAAATATCCTATTATTTTACCATCCATTGCCATCTCCAAATATGTTTTGGACAAAGTGTCGGACACGGATGCTTTAGGACAGGGCTGCACAATAAACCAGTCAAACAGGTTCTCTTACTCGTCTGCTCATGAAAACAGTCCATGGCAATATTTTTCTATCCTTTTTATCCACATTAGTAATGCTAAAATTGTAGACATTTTGTTCATGTTTTCTTACTGATCTCATGGTACAGTTTAGTAATAATGTTCAAAGTATATAATTGTCACAAAAATTAACCATCTGTTGGACCAAAATTGAAAGCGGATTTAGCAAAGAAATTTAAGTAAAGAAGTTGCAAATTATTACCTGCTCACTGATAAGAATTAAGCTTAACATAGGCCTGCTAAGACTCCATTGGTTGCCACAATCCTCAAATAAAACTATCTCGAATAGGGTCTTCAATATCTGTAATAAAGGAACAGAAAATAATTGGTCCAAGAAAAAAAGAATGGGAAAGAAACCGTCGAATTTGGGTTAAGACAATAGGCAACAAATTTACAAAAAGTACCTTGATTCTTATATCACAAAAATTAACTGTTCTAACCACAATGCAGGATTGATACCTTATAACAGTCAAGATGTTAGTCTGTAAAGTTCAATTTTCAAATATTAAGGCTAACATTATGAGCTATGTAGGTAGGAGTTTTGATGGTGATTCATATTCTTTATGTTATGACTAATTGCACATGTTTCTAATTGCTTTGAGTAGGTAAGTTAACAACTAATCTAAATCCAAATACTAAATGAAAAGGAAAGGCCATTATTTCTTAATTATATCAAGAAGTTAACAATAGTACTGATTTTAAGATGATTAAGCATGCAGAACACAATCTAAGCGCACAAAGAAAAGCCTTTTTAACTTATTTATTTGTAGACAAACAGAATGAACATGTACATTTTGATGCACAAAATCCTCACTAAATTCCACTTCAAACTCGTGCTTTTAGACATCCCACCGCACTTTCAAGTACATTAAGCATAAGCACCATGAATTTGAAGTCATCTTAGGTGAATTCCAACTATGTACACCCAATGCTTAACATCCCAAAATATTATGCATTTTCTGTGAATATCGCATCTGATTTCATTAAAACTATTTCAATGACTAATCCAAATAGGACATAATAAGTGCTCAAACTATTTGTATTAATATATATATATATATATATATATATA
>JBBYHL010000002.1:3051863-3126024 GCA_038381835.1 Adansonia madagascariensis | reverse complement strand
CAATGACTAATCCAAATAGGACATAATAAGTGCTCAAACTATTTGTATTAATATATATATATATATATATATATATAACAAACAAAAGATTTTTTTTCTCATATACATTTGAGATGAAAATATAAATAAAATTATACTCACAAAGAGAGAAGAGAAATGGATTTTAAGCAACCTATTAACCAAATAGGTTGTTCATGATTATGTTTATATTTTCTGAATGTCATTTTAAATATGAAATAAATTAAATCTCTTAACGTCTAATTAAAGAAGAAAACTGCACAATGTATTCTACAATATACTGAATGAATTATAAAAAATTTGAGTATTTCAAATACTAATCAAAATCTTTGATTTATTATAAAAACAATTCACAGTTTAACCTGTCATAGAAATTGAGCTTATCTTTAAAAAACCATTGTTCTAAGTAACAGATACTATGTTAATAGTTTTCTTTAAAAAAAAAAAAAAACAATCAAAATCTTCATTATGTTTATAAACTTCATACAGTAGACCTAGCGCTCCAAAGGATTTGTAGATTAATCATACTACTAAGGTAGCATGTAGCATTTCTATTTCATTTAATTATTAAATTGATATCTAATAATTTCAATTGAACAAATACATTATAATTTCAAGAGTTTGTAATATTTTATTTACAAGTTTATATTTGATAATAGACTTGACTAGTTCACATGATTATGGGCCTACACGACATTTATTAATGTAGTCAATCACCTATGATAAATATTTCATGGGACACAACACAATACATCTATTTCACGACATAGACTTGAAACGTTCTGAAACAATATGACTGTGCATATGGCACTGGAACCAACTTCATATGATACATCAATCTAATGTAATGAATATCCAGGGTTTGAACTAGTCTGAATAAGATAACAATAAAAGGAAAATCACACTAAAAAAATTTAAGCAATCACATCCAACAGATAGCAGAGGGCAGTTGTGTTCTAAGTTATATGGTGTTATGCACCAAAGCAATAAGTTGTATGAGGACATAAAATGTAGAATGAACAATGACGCAACCCATGGCCTTCTTAACACGGGTGCAAATAATAGAAAAATTAACACAATATGTCCAGAAGTCGGTTACTCACTTGTGGAAACAAACTAGGACAGTCTGCAATATGCTGGGTAAGTTTGACAGCAGCAGGTGAAGTGGGTGCCTCCCCCATTGTGATGTTGTTGAAGTAGAAAGCAGCCAAATTATCAACAGCTGATGCACACTGAAATGAAACGTTCATACTGTAAGATTGATTTTAAAAAAGGAGACAGTATTTTGGGCTGGGGAAAGGAAGGCAGTCAGGGATATCAGACATGAAAATTTTCGACAAAGAACTCAATTCTACTTAATATGATCATGAAACAGCTTGAAATATTATAATAAACAGTTCTAGCAACAGAAGAAGAACAGGTGAAGATCCACAGAATTCACGGCAAGATACAAACCTGTGATGAGATATTTGTATCGAGACCTTTAAGACCAGATTCAAGGGAACCAACGATATGCATAAAGGTTGCCGCATCTAAATTCAAAATGAAAGTAATGTGGCTGTTGAATAGAACCTCTAAGAATGAGAAATACGCCCTTGTTAGCTGCAAAAGAATAACATGATATTGCCATTCATTCCAGTAATAATACAAGATATTCGCAAAACATGATAACAATGTTGCTATTTACATAATATGATAACAAAGTTGACATCATACCAACATATAAATATTTGGTATATTTCCTAGAAGATCTAATAGTGCTTCGGTACTCTTCCTTTTTGTTTTTGGTTTGGTAAGGGGGGTTGACCCATATTGACATCTTAAATTTTGACATCAGGTCTCTTATTTTGGGTAGTTGTGCTTACAACAGCAATAGTTGTGCTTTTCTTTTCTTTTTTTTCCATTTCCATTTCTAATTATAACTGCTGGTTGTCAAAAAAAAATATATTTTTTTTCACGATGGATAATGGTTGTATTATACCTTCAAATGTCTGTTCTTCCCAACTAACATTCTCACAACTTACTTCAGATCAGAGGCTAAAGCTTACAGTTAAAACAAAAATTCATTTCAATGTTCAAATTACCTGGAATTGTAAAAAAGAACAAAATGTCCACAGCTTGAAAGGAATGCAGAAAGAAATAACCATGACTTGATTCATCATTTTCTCTATGTAAGAAGAAAATTGCAAAAACCAAAAGGACATAGAAAACCAAATAAATCTAATTTTGACCATCCAATGCTATGACAGAGAAGCACTTAGAAGAGAAGATCGGAATACGAGGAACAAAGAGCAATGTTGATAATGAGAGATTTATGGCTTATAAAATTTTAAGGAGAAGATCAAGCCTGAAATATTGAGAACATCGAATTTAAATTATTTTTAAAATGGATAGTAGAAAGGATTCAGATAGACTAAAAGATCAAACAATGTTACAAAAAATTGGAGAGCAAAGGGTGAGCTATGACAACATCATTAAGTAGGACCAAAGAAGGCTTTGAGGTGAAGAAGCACAAGTGATTGAATCCGATGGTGATGGCAGTGCATAAGTGGTTACTAGAGTTGGCAAAGCATGCCTTAACCCGAAAACCCCACCTAACCAGGTCGAACCCAAACCGGTTTCACCAACAAAGTCAACCCAAACCTGAAACCAAATCCCAACCCATATCCAAAGCAATCAAAACCCCACTCACAAGACTAATCCAAAATGACACCAAATTAAATTTTATGATTCTAAAAACTCAGATCCGATTTGACATGAACTCAATGACCCGAGCTGAAAAACCAAGTGCCAAAACTCGAAAGACCGGAAACAGAATCAACCGGATCCAAAGTGATGCAACCAAACCCAACAAGCACAATTGCCACCTCTAATTGTTGGGGAGGTTACAGCATAGCTTTGACCGAATGCTGATGAAACTTTTAGCTATCCACAGACATATAATAGTCAACCAAGCCAACCATCAAAATTACCAGTGTCACACAATTTTTATTCATTGAGATCCTTAATGAAATTGACTTCTCAAGTAATAAGGGCACAAAATTCAAGTTCTTTAGAAGGAGGTTTCTCAAATTTGGAACTGATTAGACAGACACTTCCAAGACTAGATTTTTAAAATATTCTTTTTAAGTGAAAACTCAAATAAAGAAATTGCAGTTAAAATCTTGCATACCTTTCGAAAAGCCAATATATCAGCCAAAGGAATTGACAATGTCATCTTTAAAGCAATATCAAGCGCATCAGAGAGTGCCCTATCACCGTAGAGTTCAAAAACACCAAAGTTTACATAGTTTCCAGCAAGACCTGCCATTTGTTGGAAAATCACAAGTTAATTTGTAATTTCATGAAATCTTCATAAAACACAATATGCAACAAATTGAACTTTAAATGGTACCAGAAAGGAGGTCAAAATTACACTACTGATGTAAAAGAATATTTTGATGCAGTAAATGTAAAAGAATACTTCCATGATATAATAGAAACCCAGTAAAAGGAAACTTTGCACCTATACTATCTAATTTCCTTTAGCCTATTTTGCTGATAAACATTTGTATAAGCTAGTTTTAATATCAATACCACTTCCATCTTAGAGAGCAAATTTAAAGAGTTTAGAAACATATAAGGGAACCGTGAAAATATTGGATAAGAAGATGATAGCACGATACAAACAAAATAATCATTTTGGCCAATATGGGGTATCTCAACATCAAACATCTAGCTGTCACTTGAAACTATTCCTTCAATTAGCAACCCCCAATCCCAAAAGGTTAAGAAAACAAAAAGTCAAAATCATGGAAGAAGAAAAATATATATACAATTTTAAAACTTTTCGGTTTTGAATGCAAATAAAATTCTATGAAACATTTCAAAAGTTGAATGAACATAAACAGAGACTCAAAATAGAAGTTAACCAAAAGATGAAAGAGGAAAGAGAAAATAATGACGAATAGTGCAATGCTAGAGGAAGAGGACCCAAAGAACTGCTTCTAGATTCCTATTCTAAAGATGAACGATTTTGAGGAGCGGAGCAGTTGGAAGGTGATGCATGCTCTGAAGATGGATGGAGGCAGCAGTGGTACATGGGACTGTGGATGTGAGTACTGAAGCCAATTATATAATTAGCAAAAGTAATTCAAGCAGGGCCAAGACTCCAATTCTAATGTCCGAGAATAGTGCCAAAGTTCTTCAAACCCTTACTTTCTTACCAGTAGCCTGCTCCCATATTGGGCTGAACTACTGGGATGGTGGGTTGCTTAAACTGTGGACAGCTCAACACCACATGGTTATGAATCTTTAATTACTACAAAACTTCCTAGAAAGGTCAACACTACATGCTTGGCACGGCAAAACTTCTTAAATGGCTAGTTCATCATAACATTTAAATGTATACGCTATAAGCTATTGAACATCGCCACCAAAAGAGAGTGGAAGCATGGAAAGAAAAAAAAAATAAAAAGAATAAGTATCAATCTAATGAAGCATGTCCATAGTAAATATAGAAAAGTAGTACTTGCTAATCCGACTAAAACCAAAAATAAAGAGTGCTTTAGACTTTATTGATCTACTAGACCTATGAATTTAGTTTTGTACATGGTTTACTACTGCTTCGTACAATTTAGTGCTTGGTGTCTTCATTTAAAATAATAATAAAAAAGAACAAAATGAATAAATATAAAAATTGCAGGCTTATATTCTGACCTCTTGCCAGAATAGTTAGCGAAATCCATATTCCTTTGTATTTGAAGGCATATATATCAGCAGGATTAGGCAGAGATAAAATCCTTGTCCCATATGCAACAATTAGTTTACTGACTTCACGGAAAAGAAGAATCCCATTAGGAGAAGATGAGTCAAAAGTCAAGCGCTGTGCTTTGTTCAAGACAAACTCAGCCACGAATTTTAACAATGGAGTGGTAACCTGCAGTGTAAAATCAAGCAATTACGCACCCAGGATTAGAGTTTATTGGCTGAAATCAATGCAACTAATGGACCACATACAATAACTTAATACTTAAATGGCTCCAAGAAAAAATGACTGTAAAAAGACATGCCAAAGTTACAAGCAGCCCCAGTCACAATATCTTCCAGTCAACAGTAAGGTGAGTGAATGGTTGGAGCAACTGTAACAACCAAATTAACTAAGAAAGAAGCAAAAAAAAAAGATTTTCTGCGTATTACAGAAAGACCTTGTACGCCTAACATATACCCATGCTTCCAATCTCAAGTACTGCTCATAAAAAAGATCAAGGTGAACAAAGATGAGACTACAACAAATAGCAAATCCAAGACAGCAGCAGCTGAAAAAACTGAGAGACAGCTAAGAATAGCAAAGATGGTTGGGTCATCTAAGCATTGATTCACTGATATGAAAGCATAATTGTTCTAATTATCGGTAACACAGGAAAAATGGGACAGAATATACGCATCTGACCTGTTGCTAGAACAAACATGATTGATGGATTTTCAGTCCAAATGTTTAAATGAGTAAACAAGACTTGCAAAGTTAAGACACCTTGCCATAACTAGAGTTATAAATGTACCTCTGGTGTGTCAGCCCAGTGAGTAATGCCTTTCAAGATAATTGGCATGTGTACAGGGTATAGCCAATCGAATAGAAGACCATACGTTCGACGACTGAAGGGTTCAAGAAACGAAACACACATTATTGAGGAATTGTCTAAACTTAAAAGAATTCAAAAGATTGCATATACATTAACCTGTTTGTGGCCATTGCAATTCCTCTGAGATCCCTCATTAATCCAATTAAAGCATACTTAACCACATCAGTACGAAATAATGAATCAGGTGTCGACTCCAGACTAAGAAAGACCTAAAGCACCACGAAACATTAATGAATAAAGTCAAATGAACATATAAATAATAGACAAACAACAGAACAATGTCAGTGGAAACCATCAAACATACAAGATGCATATGATATGTTAAAGTCGTATCATAAAAATATTTATGCTAACAAATGTTATGAGCATGTCACTTTATGCGTGCGTGCATGTGTGTGTGTGTGTGTGTGTGTGTGTGTGAGAGAAAGAGAAAGAGAGAGAGAGAGAGAGGAGAGAATACTTGTAAAAGTGGTTCCATTGAAGACTTGAATTTGACAGGGCTATCCTCCATAAATATCAACCACCCAATTGTGTAATAGAAAGTAGTCCTGCTTCGTGAGCATCTATATTCTTCTAAGAAAGGAAAATGCTCTCTCTGAAATAAAGTTCGAGAAATAATTTCATTATCAAGAATTTGTCTAAATTCAGACAAACAAATTAAAGCAATTAGACAAAACAGAAAAATGTTGCGAGTAGAATTACAGTGTGATTTGCAATTATAAATTTAACAGTCTCCAGCTTCAGAAGCAACTTTCCAGTCATGTATCTGCCGAAATTATGCATTGGTCAAACAAGCAATTTACTTTATGGGAAGTGTACGACTTTTATCATACAAACAACAAACGGCTTTAAGTCTATTAGACAAACAATGAGAAGCTTACCCAGAAGCCAGTTCCAAGAACAAACTTAATGTGTGATCGATGACATCCTCACTCTGAAATGAACACCAATGAAGCTAAAGTATGGACCAGAAGCATGATATAACCACTACAAAGCAAGATCGAAACACTCACCTCTGTGTAGCACTTCAGGTTTGTAGCTATCTTCCCAACAATCACATTTAATAGTAATAGGTGATCATGGAGTCCAAGCAGCTCAGATAATCGGGCATATAACTGCTGTAACAGAAAGTGAAAGGCTCAACTTATATACAGACCATTAAATTTTACATAGAATATAAAAGAAATTTGTTTTACCTTAGATGAATGCATCGCTTGGTCACCAACATAGGACTTTCGGAAATGCTGAAAGAAGGTGAGAATTGCTCGATCTAATCTTTGTTTACTTAACTCGCCATACCTCTGCCAAATGCCAATTTGATGGATCAAATACAAATAAGTTTGCAAAATTCATGCAATATTTCTGTTGATAAAGCTGCTTCAATGCATAAAAAGAGAAGACCAAAACATCTTCAATATTTTCTAAGGATCTTACCTTCAGAGCTAGGTGATTGTGAACATGATTAATGGGCTATCCATGAAACACGGACACAGACAAGCAACAAGGGTACGATATGATACGGGCATGGCAACACGGTAATTTTTGAAAAATGAGGATACGGGTACGGCAAGACACAGCAATAAAATATATATATTTTTATAAATTCTATGAAAAAATATTTATATTTTTCTTATTTTTTTCTTTATACAGATAAAAAATATATTTTTGAAACTCTTTGATTTATTATATAAATTTTATTGATTCATTAATTAGACAAGAGCCCAAATATTGGGACCAAATATTACCCTACTTTACTTAATATCTTAGGTCCAAATATATTAAAAGGGCCTAAATATTAATTTTTGTACTGACCCCATTATGAAAACCTAATTTTCTTATTATCTTTTACTTTTTTTTTTCCACCGCCGCTCCCATCTACTCTTCTCTTCTCTTCTCTTCTGTCTTTATGCAGAACTTCTCTCTTCTTCTTCATTTGCTTCTTCCTCCAGCCAAATGATTCTTATCCAGCCACGAGGCTAGCCACGAGGCTTGCTTCTTCTCTTCTTTTTTTTTTTTTTTTCTTTTTGCAGCACAAGGCTTGCTTCTTCTTCTCCTCAGTTCTGTTTTTCTGCAGAATTTCTTCCTCCTCTTCCAGTCTTAGCCATCCATGTCCCTTTTTGTTGGAAAATAAGGCGAAAATATTTTTCACCCCATGTCCATCCGAGTCCCTTTCTTGACACACGTATCTTGACCGTGTCAAGACCGTATCTGATATGAATTTTTTTTGGGGCGTCTCCCAGTGTGTCCCGTACGTATCCTACCATGTCAGCAGCGTGTCCATGTCAGACACTCGTACAACACCGGCACGAGGGGGCTTCCCCCGTGTCGGTGCTTCATAGTAGGCTATCAAGAGAATGAAAATATTTGATAGTAGAGTTTCAAATGGAAGGAATGAGAGTTCATTTCATGCATAGAAAAATGGAGATAGATAAAATAAGGTAAGTGGATTCGATTAGGTAATTTCATCCCATCTTTGTTTGGCATGTGAAAGATAAAGAGTAGGCTAGTATGATTTCTGTTAGTGGTCAAAATTGTCTCTATCCTATCAGCCTATCCCATAGAATTAAAATAACCTCCCCTTTTCCATAGGATTGAATCATCCTGAGACACCACAAGGATGACATAACAAGGCTATACATCAGAAGATGTCTGACCCTCCAGCTTACAGCATATAATTTTGAAATAATAAACTTCCAGCACAATAACCAAAAACATTTGCTCATAAAATAGAGAAACAAAATAAATTGGGCTGGCATGATAAGCCCCAATCTAAAACCAATTAACAATAGGTAAAGAGGCTCAAGTAGAATACAAGGCTACAACAACCACTAAAATAACTGTGAGATAGCACCAGTTAACACATTGACTCTTGACAAATGCCAAATATGAATCTTAGACCAATCAAACGCACCTTATACATCACCAGCCAACTTTCATCTCAAAACTTTGGGTAGACGTGATTGGTGGATTAGAGATTAAATGTCACCCCTAACATTCATAAAGACCATCTTCCACTCCTTTGCATGGTCGGTCATTACTACTTAGATCAGATTGAGAGAACAACATAGAATTTGTAACTAACTGAATATGCTTCTTAAACAAGGAAACCAATTGCTGATGGAACCAAACATCCTCCATGAATGTGAGCAAGACTAGACAAGCACGACAGTTTTTCTTCTGTCAAGTTGTTTTTCATCTAATCTCCTGAAAAAGGCATCCTACAAGCTGGCAAGTAGGCTAATGCAGCTCTAGAACCAAATCAGCTGCATATTAGACAATCATGGGTTTTAGTAAATCAGTTGCCAAATTATTGCTAACTAACTTTTGAGATTTTCTAACAATTCCTGATCTTCAAGACATTGCTCCAGTAATTCAACAATCTGGTCATTCTACACAAACTCACAAACTTGCAAACCATAAGATAATACGCTCTACATCCACTGCTTACAGCTTCAAACTCCTCAGATAAAAGAAATATTTATATTGCTGTCAAAAAAGAATGAACAGCTTTCTTATAACAATTTTTGTTTGTGAATTATCATCTCTAGAAAAGCCATAAGCATAAACCTTAGCATGACGTTCCATTTCATGATCACATTACCAAGGTTTGCTCAAGAAAATATGAGCGGCATCCATCAGCAAACATTCACAGAAAGCATTATCATCTTTAGACGCTCAGGAAAATTTTAGATTATACTCAAGTGAAGAAATTCGAAAAGCAAGTGTTGCTATGTGAAACTAGTCCATTTGATATGTATAAGGCCCACACATCAAAAACAAAAAATAAAGTGTATAATACAAAGCCCACACTCATTAAAGCCAACACTTCAGAGTAAAAAGAAAAAAAGAAGTTTAAAATAAACCCAAAGAACCAATCAGTACTATTTCAAGATGAAGTCAAAACCCAGGTACCACATTAAACCTTACTTCTTCTCCCCTCCAACTTTAGAACACTCAAGCACACCAGATCCTACTCATTGTTCGTCATCTTTGCAACACCAGGGCATTGCCAAGATGACAACATGCCACCACATTTATCTTCCTCTCATTGAAGTACCTAAACCTTTTCTATCCTTATCCACTAGAGCACCAACAATCTAGAGATCCTTTCTGTTGCCAACAAGGTTGTTGGCATGCCACCAAGACATACTTTGGGTTTTTCACGGTCTCGAGATCCTAAATACTCCACTGAACAAAGGTAATCAATTTTCGACAAGTCCATGTGACAGTTATACAATTATAACGGAGAAAAATAGGACTTCAACATCGAATCATACAACTGCTTTTACATATTTTAATAAAAATAAATATTATCTAAATCAAGTTATCACTCCTAGTATACCTGACTGTGTAATCCACTATCAGTGACATTTATTAACTGCAGAACACGAGCAGAGAGCTCCGCATCAAGTACTTCTTGTGACTCCATGCTGCACGAAAGAAATGCAAAAAATCAATTGATATCTGTGAAGAATGCACGCCAAGTAAAACCAAAGAAGTTTGAGAAAACTAAAAATACCGTCCAAAAGTTTGAATTCTACAGCTAAAATGTACATAAAATTTCATATTTAACAATCAAGTGACCAAAATTTTTCAAGACAAATCAATTAACTTATTCTATTAGTTCATATTACTGCCAATGTTAAATGTACCTTATTAACAACCTGACATAATCATATTTGCTTCTGTTTGCATTTCCTTTCTTTTTTCTAATTTTTTTCTTTTGCTTTTTCAGTTTTCTTCTCTTTATGTTAACACAATTTGTCTTACAATTCAGATTTCCCCTTAAATTCTTTCTTGTTTTATATCTCTCTAAAGTCTCTCATTGGAATGTCCTCAAACTATACACCTAAAATCTTTTTTCTTTTTTCTTTTTTTTTTTCCCGGTTGCATAATCTTCAAACCTAATCCAGAGCCCCAAATTCTCCAGCTCATAGAATATCACAGGTATTGATAGATATCTCCCTATAAAGCTCATTTCCACAGGGAAAATTAATTATTTAATTACTTTTATATTTAATTGAATTTTTAAAGTTTTAACCAGAAATTTGTTGATTTTAGAGGAAAGCAGAAGAAACAGTGGACAACACCGGAGAGCTTCACAACTACAAGGCAAAGAGAAAAGCACAAAAAAACACTCCAACCGTGTAACTACCCAAGTCAAAGGCCAGGCCACTGAGAAGTGCTAGACTCTTAGTTTCATTGATCAAGGTTCAAACCCAGGCAACCTCAAATACCAAAAAAAAAAAAAATCTCAGCCTTAATTTTATAAATAGGCTATAAGATAATAGTGGAAGATGCGAGAGCTTCTGATACATCCTCATGTTGCACCATTTAAAACTTGAGACTCAAACTTGGAGGTCAAGAGTTTGAACTTCCAAAAGGAGTGTGATTTGAAGGATGGGTGAGGGCCACCTCCCACTGTGTAGCCAAGATAACATATACCAAAAACAGAACTGTTAAAACCAATGATTAATTACCTGACAATAGTTAACAGATCCAAATAGAAAGGGGGGAAAAAAACGTTGATTTAGGAGTCCTGCAGCTGACAATGGAGTTCTTTGGTAAACATGTTTGAGGGAATCGAATTAAACTCTTTTTCCTTTTATTTCAAAGGTGAAATGACCACCAGGAATCTCTCAACTTTAACTTGAGGATATTTAGGTGGAATCAATTTTAAAATTAGGATCTTAATTTATTGGGTTGCTCTTTTTCCTTTTAACATTAGATGTTTTTATTTTCATTTCCTTCGGAAAGTACACAGAGAGAGGTGTTTTTTGTGAGTGTCTTTCAGTGAGCTAAACACAATTACTATTTGTTTTCATTAAAATGCAAACTATACAATACTTCAATTATTATTAGCTAACAATTTCATTTTCAATCAAGTTTATGTAATTGTCATCCAGTAGAAAAATATTGTTTTGAAACAAGAATGCCACATACGATAGAATCTGGCATTCATGTTAATACGTAGCACTTACGTGGCAACTAATATGATAAATATAAAGCCCATTCTAAAAGAAAGTGATCATTATTTCTAGAAACTATAGTCATTTGAATGCTAAAAGTAGATTTAATACATTTTACTTATTGGGTCAATTTTAAGGAATAATGTAATTTTGAAGTTAGCAACAAAAATAAAAGAGAAATAGTTTCTTACCTGCAGCCAGTACATTGTTTTATCTTAAGAATGGCCGCAATAATGTGAACAATCCAAGTAAGTTTAGCTTCAATAATAGAGAGTTCATTTTTATCACAGGTTTGCAATCGAGCTTTTTCCTGCAAAAATGAACTAAAGTATTGATTAGAACCATCAAGTGAAAATATCAATCAATATGACAAATCTAAAACAAGGCCTCACTCATAAATGACCATACCGTATATGACTGCAGAATAGGCTCCATCATGTTTATTATATACAAAGCACTGGTTTCATACTGCAACTCAAGGAAAAAAAAAGCAACCAGCAAGCAATTAAAATTTCACATTTATGACAGATAGTATTTTCATACTGCAACTCAAGGAAAAAAAGGAACCAGCAAGCAATTAAAAGTTCACATTTATGACAAATAATATAAGAGCTCACTTCAAAAGATAAGGCAATGAAAGTATCAGCCCCTGATCTTTTACATATTACAGTCGACCAGCATAAGTTTTGTATGATGTAATTGTTAGACGGAAAGGGATATTATCTGTTTTAAATTATAGGCAGCTGTGACTATTTTGATTCCTTAAATCAGGGAGTTAGGTATTCAAGAGATAAGATAATTGATTTAGGCAATTTAAATTAGAATTTTCTAGCTTCCTTTTCTATCTAGGACACTATATTTGAAGGTTCAGACCTACTGTATAAATAGACCTAAAAACAGCTTGTAAAACACACAGCAAAAATAAAGTTTACTGATTCAATTTCAGTTCTTATCATGGTATCAGAGCTTTAGGAGTTTCTTTCTGAAGTTCATTCATTTTTTTTCTTTGGCCTTAATTGCCATACTATCAAGTTTTCCTTAGGCCTTCATTGCCTTCCTTTATTCAACAATTCCTTACAGCCTTTACTGCAATTTTTCTTAGAAATCTTACCCCACAACCCAAATTATCTCTGAAATTAAGGCACCCTCTGAGGAAAGCATTATGCACTCACCTGGAGACCTACAAAATATCCAGGCAGCCTGCAGGCTAACTGGAAAAAATTACTTAAAATGGTCACAATTTGTCCAAACATATATTACAGGGAAGGGGAAACTTAGCCACTTGATGGGGACGGGTCCGGAGCCAGAGGATCCGAAATTTGCAGCATGGAATAAAGCAGACTCTATGATAATGTCATGGCTGTGGAACTCTATGAGTCCCGAGATAAGCGACACATATATGTTCCTATCAACAGCCAAGGAAGTCTGGGACGCTGTTAGACAAACCCATTTGAAAGCGCGAGATGCGGCACAAGTATACGAGATTAAAGTGAAGACTAGTATGCAAACAGTGACTGAGTATGCAAACTCTCTGCAGAGTTTATGGCAAGAACTTGATCACTATCACTGCATCACAACTAGATGCCCTAAAGATGCTGCAATACTGAAGAGTTTCATTAAAAAGATGGTGTACGATTTCCTTGCTGGACTCAACACTGAGTTTGACCAAGTTCGAGTTCTGATACTTGGTAAGGAAGAATTACTATCACTAAATGAAACTATTTCCTTGATACGAGCAGCAGAAAGCCACAGAGGGATTATGCTAGAAAGTCAAGATGGATCTTCTATGGCAACAAGGACAGAAAAAGTACTTATGCATGATGGAGGAACGGCAGACTTGTCTAGATCCTCAAAGATTGTTGGAAGGGACAACAAGGATACTCTCTGGTGCACTTATTGCAAGAAGCCGAGGCACACCAAGGACAAATACTGGAAATTGGATGGCAAACCCACCACTACAAGTCAAGATTGGGGTTATAAAGGATAGAAGAAGCGACAGACCCAAGCTCACCAAACTATAACACAATCAGATTCAATTCTAGAGTAAGGGAAGCTCAACCAAGAAGAGATTGAAAAGCTGAGAGATCTATTAGGAGCTCTAGAGAAGTCCAAAACCAATGGGGTATGTCCATTGACACTCTCAGGTAAGTCCACTCTTCTTTGTGGTCTAAATGCTTCAGAAAAAGTTCCCCCGACTCTTGGACCATTGACTCAGAGGCAACTGATCACATGACCCGTTCACCGTCACAATTTATTACCTATTCCCCTTGTTCTAGCAATAGGAAAATTCTAGTTGCAGACGGATCATCTATTACTGTTGCAGGCTTAGATGACATTCAAATTACACCTCAGTTGATTCTTAAAAATGTGCTTCATGTTCCTAAGCTGTCCAATAATTTGATATCTGTCCAAAAAGTTACTAATGACATAAATTGTGATGTTACTTTCTATCCTACCCATTGTGTGTTTCAGGACCGAATCTTGTGGAAGAATATTGGACTTGCTAAGGAAAAAGATGGACTCTACTACCTTGAAACTGTACGCAAGTTTACTAGTGTCAAAGAAAACATATCCTTATATGTTATTTCCTCTCAAAACAAAGATGTTATTTGGCTCTACCACAATAGGTCTGCTCATCCATCATTTAGAGTATTAAAAAGAATGTTCCCATCTTTATTCAAAAAAAATAAATGTTCTAGATTTTCATTGTGATGTGTGTGAGTTTGCAAAGCACAAATGAGTTTCCTTCCCTATTAGCAATAAAAAAGCTTCGATACCATTTCCTTTAGTTCATACTGATATCTGGGGGCCCTCTATTGTTCCTAAGGTGACTGGATCAAAGTGGTTTGTGTAATTCATTGACGATTGCACTAGAGTTACCTGGGTTTTCCTACTCAAGCACAAGTCTAATGTGAGGACCGTCCTACTTAATTTTCATACTATGGTACAAAACCAATTTGGGATAAAAAAAAAGAATTCGATCTGATAATGCCCAAGATTATTTCAATCAATTTTTATCCTCCTATTTTCAAACGGAAGGTATCATTCATGAATCATCTTGTGTTAACACCCCACAACAAAATGGGGCTGCTGAAAGAAAGAATGGTCACCTACTAGCCACTACCCGAGCCCTCCTATTTCAGCAACATGTACCAAAAACATATTGGGGGGAAGCCATCCTAACAGCTACTCACATCATAAACAGATTGCCTTCCAAGACTTAAGAATTTAAAACACCAATAGAACTTCTTGCTAAATTCTATCCTACCATGAATACTTCAAACAATCTCACACCTAGAGTCTTTGGTTGTACTTCCTTTTGTTCATGTCCATAGCAACAATAGAGGGAAACTAGATCCTAGAGCTATCAAGTGTCTTTGGGGATACTCATCTACTCAAAAAGGATAAAAGTGCTATCATCCACCTACAAAACAGTTTTTTTTGTTACTGTTGATGTCACTTTTGAGGAAGGAACACCCTACTTTACTCAACATTATCTTCAGGGGGAGCAATCACTACCGGAAGATAAGAATAGGGACAACTTCCTACCGGAACAGCAGCCAATACCTACACTGGTTTTACCTACCCAATCTACCCAAACTCAAACACAACATCAGCCTACCCAAATTCAAACACAACATCAGTCCCAGCCTATAGAGTCGCAATTCCAACCTAGCCAGTCTCAATTCCAATCTATACAGCCACAATCTCAACCTGTTTTTGACACTTGGAGATATGAACAGGTGTATTCAGGGGGAAGAGTTCCAAATCCCAAACCTGAACGAGTCCAAGATTCTTCTTCTAGGTCTGGAAATGAGGTAAGCACTATATCTGAACCTATTTCTAAAATAGATGCTGATCTTTATCTACCAATTGCCCTAAGGAAAAAACCCAGAGAATGAACTAAACGTCCTTTATATCCAATCTCAAATTTTGTGTCTTTTGATAATTTCTCTTCATCCCATAGGACATTTCTTGTGAGCCTAAACACTGTATTGGTTCCTAAAACTTTATCTGAAGCATTATCCAAAGAAGAGTGGAGGGAAGCTATGAGAGTAGAAATGGAGGCACTAGAGAAAAACAGAACTTGGGAAATTGTGGACCTACCAAAGGGAAAGAAACCGGTGGCATGTAAATGGGTGTTCTCGGAAGTATGGGGCAGATGGGAAGCTAGAGAGATATAAAGCTAGGCTGGTAGCTAAGGGTTATACTCGAACCTATGGGGTAGACTATCAAGAAACCTTTGCCCCGGTTGCAAAATTAAATACAGTAAAAGTCCTACTGTCATTAGCTGCCAAGTCAATTGGGATCTACAGCAATTTGATGTTACAAATGCATTCTTACATGGAGACTTAGAGGAGGAAATATACATGGATATACCACCCGGTTTTGGGGACAATGGAAAAAGGGAAAGTGTGCAGACTACAGAAGGCACTCTATGGTCTTAAGCAATCTTCGAGGGCTTGGTTCGGGAGATTTGCAAAGGTGATGATAACCAATGGACACAAGCAAAGTCAAGGGAATCACACTTTATTCATAAAGCACTCAAAAATAGGGGAAGTTACAATTTTGCTAGTATATGTTGATGATATAATAGTAACTGGAAATGATGAATTTGAAAAGGAGTCCCTAAGGCAGTGTTTGACCAAAGAGTTTGAAATTAAGCCGCTGGGAAGATTGAAGAACTTCCTAGGAATTGAGGTGGCATATTCTAAACAGGGCATTTTCATATCTCAGCAAAAGTATGTCCTTGATCTCCTAAAAGAGACAGGAAAGTTAGGATGTAAACCTGCTACTACACCAATTGATCCGAATCACAAGCTTGAGGAAGCAGTGGATGACTCAACTGTGAACAGAGAGATGTATCAAAGGCTGGTTGGGAAACTTATCTACCTATCACACACAAGGCCAGACATAGCTTATGTTGTCAGTGTAGTAAGTCAGTTTATGTGCAATGCAAAGGAAATACATCTACAGGCTGTCCATGAGATTCTACATTACTTAAAAGCTAATCCAGGGAAAGAGATATTGTTTCGAAGAATACAGGAACAGCACTCGAAGCCTATACAGATGCAGACTACGCAGGATCTCCAGTGGATAGAAGATCAACTACAGGGTACTGCACCTTTCTTGGAGGTAATCTAGTTACCTGGAGAAGTAAAAAACAAAATTTAGTTGCAAGATCGAGCGCTGAAGCAGAATTTAGAGCTATGGCTCAAGGTATATGTGAACTATTATGGCTAAGAATACTCCTAAAGGACTTGAAGATAGAGGGAGATGTGCCCACGAAACTCTACTGTGACAACAAGTCAGCAAAAGACATTGCACACAATCCTGTACAACATGACAGGACTAAACATATAAAGATAGATAGGCACTTCATAAAAGAAAAACTAGAGACTGGTCTGATTTGCATCCCATATGACTACAAAAAATCAGCTGGCAGATGTGTTCACAAAAGGACTGCATACTATTCAGTTTCAGGACGGTGTTTCCAAGCCGGGAATGAAAGACATCTACTCTCCAGCTTGAGGAGTGTTAGAAGGGAAGGGATATTATCTGTTTTAAATTATAGGCAGCTGTAACTATTTTGATTCCTTTAATCAGGGAGTTAGATATTCAAGGGATAAGATAATTGACTTAGGCAATTTAAATTAGAATTTTCTAGCTTCCTTTTCTATCTAGGACACTATATTTGAAGGTTCAGACCTACTGTATAAATAGACCTAAAAACAGCTTGTAAAACACACAGCAAAAATAAAGTTTACTGATTCAATTTCAGTTTTTATCAGTAATAAATGCCTTTGACTTGTTTTCTTTTTCTTGCATCAAATTTCTTGGATTTTTTCCCAAAACCTGAAGCTTAATGGTTTTTAAATAGCTAAACAGAAAGCTGAAAGAATAAAGAAAAGGCATAAATTTTAAAATGTGAAATTCATTTGGAGATATCTGGAAAGACATGCAAACCTAGTTAATGGAGTGAAAGAAAAGCTTAAAAAAAAATCTAGACCACCTTCAAAGAAAATGAAAGTAACATGAAGAAATAGCAATTAAACCTGGAATCTGCAAAGGTAAGGAAAGCAATCCAGCTGATCCTGAAGCAGTTCAACATTATCAAATGGATTCTCAGAAAGATCATCTGGAAATTCAACCTACAAAACAGAAACAAAAGGAGAAATCATACTCTCAAGTTAAATTAATCAATCCCAAAGGGTAATCAAGTGACACGATACCTGAACAGAGTTGAACCTTGATGTGAGAAAACTCTCAGTGATCTTAGGAACAAATTCATCCAGCAAACTTGGTGCATCACCCTTCAAATATGGAACAGATGAAACCAATCTGGACCAAAGCCCTAATAAGTAGTATACACTACTACTTGCCCACTGGTATGAAAGCATAAACTCAATTAAGCTTCGGTTGAATAAGGTATTAAGAATCACAAATAAATGGTTCAAGGTTCTCTAACAAATAGTTCACAAGTAACGGCTAAAGGTCCAAGAAAAACATTTAAGCTATATAAGATCAGAAGTTATTTTCCTGAATGCTTAAAGTTTTAAGCATCAATCAACCTGCCAAGATTGCAAAGACTTCAGAGTGAATTCAGCCACCAATCGTATCCAATCACTGTAGCCCTCCACATTCACTAGCTCTGACAACTACAACAAATTTAAAAATTTTGTTTAATTAGCAAAATTCTTGTTACTGCAAAGCAATGAATCAAGTTCATTTACAAGTGCCATTAAGTAACAAAAACATATAACCAACGGGTATCTCAACTAAGGTGATAAAATCAGCTGACAATTCATAATCAGATATAAAAGAACAAAGCAAAAAATAAATAAATAAGGCAACACGGCAAACTATTGCATGCATAGAGCTGTGCGTCTCAGTGCCAAATACCGTGCATGAAGGGTACCACACAGACGCATAAATGGACTTACATAGAGTCAGGCAAGAATAAAATCAAACTAACGGGTTTCAGATGATTAATCAAAGCCACTTTTAGCATTCACTTCCAAAACTTGTAGTAGTTATTTAGCTTCTAAAGTGAAATTGACTTTTATGTCAGTGCTAACAACAAATGGCATAACCAATTGCAAAGTAAAATAAGAAGAATTTAATTTTCATTATAAACCAGAACCTACAAAGCACAGACACGGACACGTAATACGGATATGACACGATAAGGACATGGCAATATGGCAATTTCTAAAAATAAGGACACAGGTGCAGCAGGACACAGCAATAAAAAATATTTTTTTATAAATTTTTTATGTAAAAATACTTCATGTAAAAGGAAATATTTGAAGCTTTTCATTGAAATATAATCAATATTATTACAAAGCAATTTTAATTTTCTTTCAAATATATGTGAAACAAATTCAATTAAATTCATTATTATTTTAATCAAATTAAATTTAATACTAATCTACAACATTTATACAATTAACTAACTAAAAATATAATGGTATTAAAACTAATAAAAAAAATAAAAACAAAACAAATATTAGACCTTGCCACGTGGAATAATTTTTCCCAGCTTCACCCCCACCCCTTCTTCTTTTTTACCCATTTTCAGCACACTCTCCATCTCTTCAATCTTCATCCCCATTTTCTCTCAAAGATTCATTCTTCTCTTTTTCCTTTTTCTGATTTTTTTTTTTTTTTTCAAAAGCAACTGCTACTCATCTCCTTTTCATCACATCGTCATTTCATTTTCAAGCATGCTTCACAGCTCTCTATTTTTAGAATGGCCACTGGTAACTCTGAAATTTGCTTTGAAAGAGAACAGATCTCTACAATAAGACTTCACTCTTCACTTGTTCAAGAAATTAGCTTCACTCTTTAGTTGTTCAAGAAATTAAAAGGTGATTATTTGATCAAATTTGTCTGGGCTATATTTTTTTGGTTGGAAAATAATTTGGGCAAAAAAAAGCTTCACCCCCATATCCCAGCCATGTCCCTTTTCGGGACACTCGTGTCTTGACCGTGTTGGGACCATGTCCTATTTGAATTTTTTTTTTTTTGGCGTGTCCCAACGTGTCCCATACATATCCCACTATGTCGGCGGCGTGTCCGTGTCGGAGGCTTATACAACACTGGTACAGGGAGGTTTAAGGCATGTCGGTGCTTCATAGACCAGAACATTATCAGCTCAGTTAGTTACCTTCAAGACATTATGCAATTAAACCTACATCACCAGCCATAGACATTGAAAATATAATCTCTAATTACCATTCTGCCAAGGCTTTCCAAAACTGAGTAAGTTGGTGTTTCGCCCAGCCTATGGAAGAGCTTTTCTATAAGTAGAAGCAAGGTGTTTGGCTCTCTAACTTTCAATTTTAATTTATGTCGGAAGTCTATTTTGGTTTTTAGACAAATCTTTAAATTAAAGCTTTTTCAAAAAGTACTTTTGTGTAGTAACAAATATTTATCAGGATTTTTTTTTTTTTTCATTATCACTTGACCCTTCAACAATTCATAAAACTGCAGGGAGAATTATATTACTTCACATTCATCTTTTTCTATTCAATCTTTTCACTTGATTTCATTTTATTTTGTTTTTATTTGATTTTTTTATTTCCAATTAAAAAAAATTACTTAATTTTTAACTCTAAAACTTATGACTTGGCTTAATAAAGTTGAGTCAAAAATCAAATAGTTTTTCACATCCTACAATGCTGCTTCATTAAGTTTTCCCAATGCTAACTTAGCTTCTCTTCTTTACAGAAGTTTAAGAACAACTCTAACCTTAGTATCTTACAGCACTTTCATGGAGAAGTTGCAGAAAGGCCAATAAGGCTCTGAATTCAAAAGATTTGTTGGGATATATTACTCAGCCACACAGCTGGACAAAAGCGCATAGCAGTTATATGAACTAAAAAGTTTGAATTCTAGAGACCACATGCAAAGATACAGTTCACCAAACAGAGAAGGGAACATGAGGACCACATGAAAAGTACAGTTCACCAAACATAGAAAGCAACATGATAACTTGCAGTTGTCAGACATAAGCAAGCCACAAACACGCATGTGCCCCTTTACACAGCTTAAAGAATAATAGCAATAATAAACATGAAAAAAAAAAGGATACAGACCTACATAATTACCTGATAATTTACCCTAAAACGTCCGAGAAGGCGACAGTACTCATGGTAATTATCATGATCAGCAAGACCTGATATCCAGTCCAGACATGATTTGTAAATATTCTAGGGAATAAAAATTAAAGAAAAAAAGCTGAACTTAATAAAATACGTAACAGTGTGTGAGAACCCAATTCTGTTTCAGAGAACAGGACTGCTCAAGAGTCAAAACATTGGTGTACACCTCTCAAAAAAAAAAAAGAGATACCAAACAGCCATTATTACTTGATTTTCCATGAAGCATATTATAATTAAGCAACATAATGTGACTACTAATAAATTTCACAACACAACAAACAACTAAAAAGAGAAAAATTCCATGAAAAGGCTTACACAACTATATTTTAGTTTAGAGGTGTTACCCAGATGCATGAGTAGATAACTCCAACCTCATTGAAGTATTCTTCCCAAATTGGTGAGTCATACCCAATAACTAATGTTAGGATCAATAATTGAGGTCTTCAGAGAAACATTTATCCATCCCAGTTGAAAATTAAAAGTAAAAATTGCAAAATTTCATTTAAGAGACATTTCAGCACAGGGTAGTTCAAACAGCTTTATAAGCATGCTTTGAAAGCTATGCCTAATGAAGTACTTCCTAAAAATTGACCCCACTACCAAAATAGTAAACTAGAAATAGATGAATGCATATGATTTTCCCACTTCATAATAACATCATAACTTGAGGAAAGCACACATATATATTCTGCAAGTCCAGGAATAAATAAATAAATAAATAGAGAAGAAAACTATTGATTAATCCAGTAAGGTAAACAGCAATATAAATTCATATAAAACAAAGGATTCAAATAAAAGGCAAACTATGCTTTATATTAAAGTAAGTATCATTAAGACAACTAAGTAATTAAAACTGCAAACGTTATTGCCAACAAAGGTAAGTACCATTAAGACCACTAAGTAATTAAAAAAAATTAATAGTAATAGCATACAAGAGAATGATACCTTGTCCTGATTGGAGAATTTCTTTGGTTCCAGTCATTAAATGAGCCAAAAACTTGGAACGGGCTGCATCATTTACAAATAAAGAACGTCTTACGGATGCTAGCCTAACCAAGCATTCCAGTGCCTGAAAAAAGATTAACAATAAGTTTCAGCAAAGGAAACCCTGAAAAATCAGCAAGAAAAAAATCAATTCCAGAAAGATACAATTAGTTGAATTTACAACTTTCAATATATATATATATATATATGTGTATATATATATATATATATAAACCCTATTTATGGTCTAAACTTTCGTTGAACACCCCTGCAACGAACAATAAAAAAAAAATCGCAATAGCCGACTAAAATGTGTGATCATACTGAAGATCTAGTCAAAATCTTAGGAGAAGTCTAACGAATCTGACACGGATCCCATACCCATATTAGTATCAGCTTGTGTAAACACCGGTACGTGACAATGTTGATGAGTCCAACCAATAAAAGATACATACCTGTATCTAAGGGTCAGACTCATCATTTGATCAAAATTTTAAGCGGATTCCTCTAAGAAGTTTACAAAAAATAAGATACGGATACATTATTTAAAAACGTCATAAAAATAAATTAATTCAATATCTGCAGTAGATAATTTTTTTAATTTTCTTCTACAAAAATCACTAATTCTTTTAATACATAATTTTTTTTCACAATTAATAATAATATTAATTTTAAATATCAAATATTTAATTTTCAGTAATCTTAAACGCTGCAAGTTTTGATATTTAATTTTATACGAAAATGCAAGAGCCCAATATATAAAAAGTCTAAAACAACATTTGTCTTCTTCGTCCAGACTAAGATTTTTTTGCTCCATTTTTTCTTTCTTTCTCCTTCTTTCCTTTTCTCGTCTTTTTTCTCCCATCCCTTAACACACTGTTCGCAATATACACACACACATATATATATATATATACATATAATATATGTATATGCATATATCTATCTTAAACCTTTTTTTACTCATTTCTTTTCTTTTCCCTCTCTCTGTCTTCTCTTTAAACTATCTTTCTACAATTTCAACCTACAAAACCCAAAAAAATCCAAAATCCAACATTAAATGCAGATTGCTGATAACTATCATTCGCTGCCTTCAACCGGCGTCGAATTTTCACCAAATTTCACGCACAGATTCTCCTTTTTCTTCATTGATGTTTATCTACCTAGAGTTTTGGGGAGAGAAAAAAAACCCTCCAAAAAGCCTAGATCTGGAATTAAAATCCATGAAAACAACCACCCAAAACACTTGTTCTGCTGCTCCAAATACCTAATTTTTTTAGTATGTTCTTGCTCGCCACTTGCTCTTCCTCACTGCTTTTGAAACCCCAAAACATCCATCACCACCATGAACCACCACTGCCAAAGTCATTGTCTGCTGCATTGATATACACAGCAATGAGTCCACCACAAATTTCGTATGGGTACCCATATTGTGTCATGTCGACATGGGTATGGCACCCTAAAGAGCTAAGTCCATGTGACATGGCTAAGAACACTAGTTTATGACAACCACCATCAGCTTACATCCCTCCCTCAGCTATAATACAAAATACTTCTATTACTCCGGCTCTTCATTTTCCCTAAAGTACCAATGTCCAACACATTCAAACATGGGTATGGACGAATGATCCTCCAAATATATGAAAAAACTTAGAAAAGATTGAGTATACCCACATTAGAAACAAACCATATTCGGCACTCACCCCCTAGTCCGAGTAACATAGCAAAATACACATATTGACTACATTCAAGTTTGTCCACACACAAGCACATGAGGGATTTATATATTAACCATAGAAACTTATCATAAGTGGGGCTATCAAAATGTTCTAAAACAGGTCCAATAAAATGATTAACACTATGAACTACAAATGTTTTGTATTTTCTTTGTTGAGAACAACTCACACGTGCATTATTTTATGCTATTTGCACTATTTCTCTTAAATTCAGAGATGACATTAAAAAAATTCAAATTGAAAAAGAAGCTTGTTCTAGATTATAATTTGTTTAAAGCTTCAAATTCTACATGCAATGTCAAGGAATCTTGCAACAACTTAATATATTCTAGTTTTAGTAACATCTTCAATGTTCCTGAGGAGAACGACTAATCCAAACACAAAACACTCAAGAAATAATCCAAATTCTTAAAAATCTTGAAATATCAATAATTCATAAATCCAGCCTAAATCCAGCCTACAGGAACTAGAATAACACTGATATTTATAACTAAACCTAAAACCCTAGTTAAATGAAAACACCAAATATAAACCCAAAGCCCTAATACTTGGAAAAGAAGTAAAATACTAACTAATACAAAATAACCTAAATATCTAAACTAGACTTAATATATGTAAAAGATAGAGTCGAACCTGCACAATATAAAGTAAAAGCCCAAAAACCAAAATAACTTAATTCCTCAACTAGCATAATCCCATCCTGCCTCAATTCCACAGCATTGTGAAGACTCCAGCCCCACCTCAATATTTATACAAAGGGTCCATAACGATTCCTTCCCACTGGAGATGAGATGAAATCCAAAGCTTTTCACCCCCAATAGCACCTGGGAGCATTTGGAATGCACCCCCCACAGTAATTAATTTCCACTACCCCTCCAGTCCCAACTAGAGGGGCCAAGGTCCATTACTGGACCCTACAGTGGAGAAAAAATTCCTCATTTTGCCCCTTTTTTCAACATTTTTTTTTCAATTTATTTTTATTTAAAATTTTTAAATTATTAATATTTTAACTCTCTTTTTTTATTTTGTTAGTTTATTTTTCAAATTATTCATTCATTTAATATAATAAATAAATTTATATTAATTATATAAACAATTAGTATATTAACGAACATATTTAAATAAACATATAAAATAATGCGTGTTAAAGTTTTAAATGTTAAGTATAATTAAAATATACATAAAAATAATTTACATATTAATGTCCTTAACAATCGTTTTTCATTCTCACCTCATCACCACAGCTGTTTTGTTATCCAAACACAATACCCACCATTGATTTTAATCTCACTAGTATAGTACCCAACATCATGCTATAGTAACTAATCTCACGGTCATCAATCTTTTCAATCTCACTAGAGCCAATCTCTTCCAAGAAGACCCTATGTCACATCAATTATCTTCATATTTTGTTGCATTTTGGAAGATTCCCCATGCACCTTACTAAATACTATTTTACTTAAATCATTGTATTCTGTCACATTATCAGGATCTACAGCAGTTCATCCCCACCTTGATATATCGTATTTATATTTATTTAAATCTTCAAATTTCACCACATTTTCAAGGATTCAGCCCACAACATTTTTTTTAAGCTTTGCCCACCCCAGCTAAAACCCTACTATCTCCAGAGAGAGACAACATTTTTCCCATGGAATTTAGGCAAAACCTACCCTCAACTTCAATACCATTTCTATTCTTCATCAGTGTTAACATCATGGTTCCATTTTAAACATCTTCTATCTTATCAAAAACAGGACTAACACCAAGCATGGATGGTAAGAACTTCTACAGAAAAATAAAGCATTGCACCTATGTACTAATACTCATGCATGACATTCTAAACAAAATACTAATTTCAAAGTTCAATGATATCCAGTTACCAGTTTCTGGTTTGCAAAGGATTCTGATACTAAATTAGAACCAGACAAATTAAAATAAGTTCAAAATATCAGGCATAGTTGCTTGAAAAGAATATTGGTTAAAAAGCAAGAAAACATTAAAACAATATAAACTAACCTCTTTCGAAAGAGGAGATTTAGTAATTGAATAGTAATCAAAAAATATCTGAAGCGTTGAAGAATCCTCCAATAATGGCCTCCAAGATGATGGAATCTGTAAGGTTACCACCATATACTTGGTTATTTACAAATAATGCCCAATGAGAGACTTTTAAGCAACAAAAAGTGAAGAGAAATGCACAGTTGAGAAAATGTTTCATAAATACCTGAACAGTACCAAACTCTTCTGAGCTTTCATCAATTGATGTCCCAACAAAATCAAAGGATAAACATTTATGTGCAAGAGAAAGTGCCAGCTCTTGCAATCGACTTGCAACTGCATATTTCATATTGAACAAGAATCACCAACAAAAAATCACAAGAAAACTATGAGAAAGACAAGAATAGGGAGTCAAGGAAAAGGTAATGAATCCAAATAATAACATGAACAAACATAGCATGTCACCATCGGTTTGCAGGTGATGCAATGATGTTAACGACACTTGGAATATTTGAAAAAGTGACTGATCCCTGAACGAACAAGCTACCCTTCGATGATGTGTTGATGGCAACCCCGGATTAGGCTGAGAATTAGGGTGTCAAGAGATTCATAAGCACATAAAAAAATCATTGCAAGTACAAGAATGAATGATAGTAATTGAAAAGAAAAAGGAAAAGAGTACAAAAAAAACAGTAGCCAGTTCTGGATCATAGGTGAAGTTAAATAACATAGTTATCACTAATCAACTATGTTACCCAAACTCGGGGGCACATTGGACATGGTTATGCTCAATTTTTTCTAAAGTCTTTCCATATATTTGGAGGATCACACACCCATACCCATGTCTAGATATGTGTGAGAAATGTCAGACACGTGTATTTAGAGAAAATGAGGCGTCCAAGAAACATAACTAATCAGGATCCGACAAAAGTAACAGCATTTATAATTTTATTTGGGACGTGGTGGGTAATATAGATAATAAGCTTATCTAAAGGTTTTTCTAATGTTATTTCCTATTAAATGAACCGGAGGCTGTGGTGTACTATAAAGTGCAGATCAATGACATTTTCCTAAGTAATCAATAAATATATAGCACCGGATTCTTGAAACACATCAAAAACAGCCAACTATAAGTGCTTTTTGCCGCATATGGATACTTCATCTCAAAAATCCCTGTTCACCGTTTAAATTTTGATTCAAGGGTTAATAATTGTCCATAAACTTCCAAAGCACACTCAGAATGCACCCAAAAAAAAAAAAAATCTTCGAGAAAGTAATTTACATAACAACTTCATGTGGATAGACAGGAGAAATTAAAGGACAAATAAGCAACAAATGCAACCCTGCTTAAAGTTTTTAGCTATCAACAATATAAATAGATAAAATTTATATAAAGTCAATGTCCCATCAACAACACGGAGGATATGGGCATGTAGCATGTTCCATCCCATAAATTCAGACAGTCAACAGTATATTTACTTTCATAGGAATCCCATTGCAGTAACATATTAACATGACAAGTTTCATATCTTGTGATAACAGTGAGAAATTATCAGAAACCAGAATGATAAACTAAAAAAACATGAAGAAAGCTAACCTGGTTCATCTCAGAGACAAGTTGATTCAGTATCTTCAAACCAATGGCATAATGTTCTGAAGTTCCCTGGTAAAAAAAAATGCCAATAAGGAAGAAACATCAGCAAACTTGACAAACTAAGTGACGCACAAAAAAGGAGTTATAACACAAGCATTTGTATATTTATATGAGATATTAAAAAAGTTAAACAATTCAGGATGGTAATCTGAACAAGGAGCAACTTTTGCATAGAACACAGAAGATCACATGTATTTTGACTCCAATAGAGCAAACTGCATTAAAAAAAATTATCCAAGACAATTTGCCCAAGCACAAAGAAAATACAAATAGGGCAAGGATTTAAATTGTGGTCATGGACACATTTTCGGTCATGTCACATTTATCACGAAGCTCATATTACATTGGCAAGAAGAAGAATAAAATCTATGAAGCCTAAAATTTCTCAATCACATGTATCTATATGCCAGTACAATACCCAGAATTAACCAAGCAATCAACTTTAAACACAGATGCTATGATGTACTCATGCACATGCAATAATGCATCATTTGACAGTTACTTTTACTACACTGCTCTTTGCTTCCAGAAGAATTTAATGTTTATAACAAAATGCATGATTTTTTTCGCAATATAAAACAATTACGTCAACAATAGTGTTGCCCAACTTGCCTTATAATCACTTATTATCATGATCTCAATGTCTTCCTTTTGCTTTGAACTCATAGCAATCTTTTTAAAAGCAAAATTAAACGGAGAACCTGAAGTCTCAAACACTAAAAAAATCACCTGGCTCAAGAAATTGGTTGACTCTTTAACGAAATCACGGAATCTTTCATCATCAAACCATCCAAATTTCGTCACTCGACATAACAATTGAATCAAAGAAGCAGTAACAAACGGCTGCAATTTCGGTCCTCTAGTGGCCAAATAGTTGAAAATATAACTCCCTACAAAATTAAGACAAAAAAATTAATTAAATCTCGTAAAAAAAAGGAAACACCAAAATGTTAAAAAAAGGAAAGTGAAAGAAATACTCAACATACAGATATCCAGGCGAAGATTCAAAGCGAGGCTATGATCAGTGACTTGTTTCAAAAGACTAGAGCTAGCAAGCATCAAAGCGTAAGGCGTCAAAGCATTTTCAAGAATGTATTGGCATTGCGAAATGTAATCAGTGTTAACCGAAAAGCATTTCAAAGTGTTCTCCGCATGAGCTCTCTCCGCTGAGTCCTGCGAATTGTATAGCCTTTCGCATAATGCTTCCAACCGCGCCAAGTCCTCCATTTCTCGATTACCTTTAGAAAAACCAAAAAAAAATCAGAAAAAAAAGATTAAATCGATTCGATCGTTCAAAAAAATAACAAAAAATAAGGCGATGATGATTTTAGTTTACCTTGTTTGGATCGCAAGTGAAAGATCTAGAAAGCGGCGGTTTAGTAAAATAAAGAAGAAGAAAAATGAAATATACTCTGAAGATATCGAAGAAGGAAAGGGAGGGTTTGGTTTTTCTACAATGGGAAGGGGGAATCAGCAATGCTCTTTTCCATTCTCATTTTCCCCTTTTTTGTCCTTTTTTTGTTTCTTTGGGTTTTGGACTTTTGGGTCTGTGGATTTTCCTGTATGGTACGAGTGTAGGTTCTCCCTGGAATGTAATCGTTGGATTTGATTACTTCGGCCAGGGGTTTTTAATCAACATACTGTTTCCTCAATAAAACTCCTAGACTTGTATAATAATATTCTATTCTATACTATTATAAAATGAGTGACTGAGTTTGATATTATGAGTCAGATGACATTGATTTAATTACTCATTTTATTATAAAATTAAAATAAATTAAAACAATAAATTAAAAATAGAGATATTTTTGTTATTAAATATTCTAATTACGATAACAGGATCGTAATCTCCATAATATATTATGAACTATTGGACTCACCATAATTAAGGATTTCTTAATATCTGATTACGATTACAGAATTGTAATCTTTGTTTTGATTACGATTACAAGATCGTAATCTCCATGATTTGATTCTATATAATTGGTACAAACCTAGCTTGATGTCTATACAAAAGCCATTGCATTATCATTGTAGACACACTGAATTAAATAAGAAAAGTAACATTTTGTCTCTTTTTCTCTCTCTCTCTCTCTCTCTCTTATAGCTGCAATTATTGTTTTATTTGAAAGCCACTTAGCTCACCAATTTCCATCAATTTCACAACAAGTTATCAGCACAACTACTCCAAAGGTAAGAAAATTGATAAATCAACTGTGTTTATTTTATTTTTATTCGATTGATATATATCTTCGTAAAGATACTACAATTTACTTTGATGAGTAACATATACTGCTTTAACGGAAATAATAAAAGCAATGATAATATAATGTTTACCCAACTGTGACCAAGCTTTAGCCCATCAAAATAGTGTGTTTATCTAGGCTAAAGCTAGCTTAAAATATATATTTTTGGTGAAAAGGCATCATTAAAGCTTCATATAGCCAAAAAGGGTTGAAAAGTTTAAGTCTTGGTTCATCCGACCCTGAAAAATCTGATCTCTATGTCGTCAATTACGGTTAAAAATTTCCAAATAAAAAAAACCCCAAAACCTTAAACTTTTGAATCACCGTTCCCGACAAGTGGTGCCACCCCTTGGTCAGACAAGGTCAACCCAAAATGGTGGTGAGATGCCAACCCATTGTAACTCTGAACGAACTTAATAACCACTAGAAATGGTATATTTGCAAGAAAACCCCTAGGTTTTCAAGATTGGGACTAGCTTGCAATTTGCCTAAAAAGTTGAAGAAATTTTTCAAAATTCGAAAGAATTACTCTCGACAACTAAAGTTGTCAAATTTACTTGTAAATGTCCAAATTTGATTTATTACATGCACATTTACCTAACACTTATTATGTTATTTAGTTGACACCTGAAGTTACCTAATTTGAGGATTTTCATTTTGTGCAAACTATGGGTAACATTGAGAAGCCGAAATTCTATGTCTTTGATGTGAGTGGATCTAACTACCTGTCTTAGTGCTTTGAAATGAGATTCATCTAGAAGGACTAGGATTCTTAAGTGCCATCATCGCAGATGGTCAAGCCAATAGCAAAGATAAGGCAAATGCCTTGATTTTTCTAAGATGAATATACATGAAAGCCTAAAGACTCAGTATCTGTCAATACGAAACCCTGCAGTTCTGTCGGTTAGACTTAAGGAATAGTATGATCATACAAAAAACATGATATTCCCTAAAGCCTAACATGATTTGATGCACCTAAGCTTTCAGGACTTTAAGTTCGTAAATGATACAAATTGACCTTTTATGACGTTGTCTCTCACCTTGAGTTGTGTGGAACCAAACTCTCTGTGGAAGAGCTTTTGCAGAAGACTTTTTTCATTTTCCATGCGTAGAACTTGATACTCCAGCAGCAGTATAAACATGTCAATATAAGACGCATTAGGAGCTGATTGAATGCCTCTTGATTGTTGAGCACACAATGAATTGTTGCTCAAAAACCATGATATTAGACTCGCTACGTCTAAAGCTTTGCCATAAGCAAATGCTAGCTCTGCAAAAGGAAATACCAAAATTAAGGGTCGAAACCACGACATGGGTAACCTTTTAGAAACAATGGCGGTAGGGATAACCACAATAGGAATAAGGGCCCTAATCATGAAAATGGAAAAAAAATCCCCGTGGAAAGCAAGATCACATCTGTCACTGTCGTGGTGGAAAAGGGCATTGGTTGCATACTTGTCGTATGCCCAAGCATGTTGTGGACCAACACCAGTCTAGTAAAGGCAAGCGCACTGAAAGCCATTTATTGAGACATTCATTTCTGAAGCTCCAGTTGTAGCTAAAATACTCTTCAAGTCTCAGACTTTATTAATGATCAAATTGGAGAAATCTAAGAAAGCGCATTAACCCTTAGTAGGATTGAGAACAAGCGTACGAGACCTACTTGGTGGATGGATAAATAGGTTTAGAAGGCTGTTTGCTTTATGTAAATATAGCTAAGAGTGGATTATTATGGGTTTTTCTTATTTTGAATAAATATACCTTAGATGAGTAAAAACTTTCCCAAGGATAATTCCTATCGAATAAAACTAAGTTTTATCTTATATTAATTTTGTTAGTGTAAAAAGGAAAAACCAGGAAAAGTATGAATTTTGTCCTTTAGACAATGGAACAATGCATACTATCCTCTACGATAAAGGCTTCTTCTCGAGTTTGATATTACGTAACGTAAATATCCATACTATATCAGGTCATGTTAACCTCATTGATGGCTCAAGTAATGGCATACTTATACTGCTAAATGGGTACCACTTTGCAAATAGAGGATGTATTGCTAAGTGTAAAATGAAAAAGGAATTTACTTGGCTTCAAAGATATCATTAAGTATGGATATCACATTAAGACACTAGTAAGGATAAAGGCACTAGTCTCTACATCACTTCATACAAATGGGCCAGAAGACCATCCATAAGAAGCTAAAAACTTTAAGTACGGGCATCCAAGCTTATGAATCCTATGCCATTATGTCCTAAAGACTAAAATTCGATGAGTTTGGACTATAGCATGATCGCCCAGCTCACTTGAGAGCTACAATGACATGTAGAATCATCATTAACATTAAGGGATAACCATTAAAAGATAAAAATGTGTCATTGTCTAAAGATTACACCTGTGAGACATGCTCACAAGGTAGGTTTATCACTAAACCTTCATTTATGAAGGTGGATTTGGAATCATCAACTTTCGTTCAAAGGATCCAAGGTGATATTTATGAGCTCATTCATCTTGCAAGTAGACTATTTTGATATATTATGGTCATAATGGATGCATCATGTAGATAATCCGAAGCTCACTCGTTATCCACAAGCAATGATGCCTTTGCATGTTTACTTGCATAGGTAATAAAGCTCCGAACACACTTCCTCGATTATCTGATCAAGAGCATTAGGATGGATAATGGCAGTGAATTCACTATTAAGAGCTTCGATGCATATCATGCATAATTGAGAATAGAGCATAACACACGATCCCATATGTAGATACACAAAACAGTTAGTAAAATCCTTGATAAAACACATTCAAATCATAAATTGTACCCTCATGTTGAGGACAAAGCTCAACACTTTCATGTGGGGCCATGCTGTTATGCATACGGCGGCACTTATTAGATTGCGCCCCACTACTAAACTAACATAATCCTTCAATGTAGTTTATTCCAAGTTATGATCAAGATATTGCACACTTTTACACTTTTGGATGTGCAGTACAAGTGCTTGTTGTACCACCAAAGAAGATAAAAATGGGTCCCTAATGGCATCTTAAGTTTTACATTGGGTTTGATTCACCATCCATAATTAGGTTTTCAGAGGCTACAATAGGTGATCTTTTTACCATACAGTTCATGGATTGTCATTTTGATGAAATAGTGTTTTCATAGATAGGGATACTTAATGCTTCACTAGCCATGAAGCAAAAACTAGATAAGGAAATTTCCTGGTTTAAAAACCATTTATCCTATTCAGATCTAGGAACCTCCGATTGTGAAAACGAGGTACAAAAAATCATACATATGCAAGAAATTGCAAACTAACTTCATGATGCATTTAATGATGTTATATGGGTTATGAAGTTGCATATTCTAGTTGTAAATACTCCAGCTAGGATTGAAGCCCTCAATAAACTAGTGTAAATGGATTAAGCTGGCACATGCTAGAAGCATAGACATTTATTAGGATCAAAAGACATTGTTCCTCAAAAATGAAAGGGGAAAAATTTGGAATTTGCTCCCAGAAAGCCTATTACTGAAGAACATAGAGTTGAGCATACTCCAAATGAGCATGATGCCCTTGAAGAGGTAACCCATGATAAGATCACTAACTTAAGGACATTGAACTTCATGTTACCTATTTTTAAGGGGTTTAGGATCAAAAGTGAGACCATCATTGATAGTATTTTTGCATACCCAGTAGCTCATGATATTATGCATAATGATCATCAGCCATGATCTATAATTAGATGTCGTCAAAGGCAAAATTGGCCTAAATGAGAAGAACTAATCATGGTTGAATTGGCTTTTTTAGCTAAGTGTGAGGTTTTTGAGCTTGTCGGTCAAACCTTTGATAATGTAAAGCCTGTTGGAGATAAATGGGTCTTTGTTCACATAAGAAATGAAAATTTCTTAAAGCTCTTATAGCCCAAAGTCATGAGGTATAAGGCCTGACTCATAGCCCAAGGATTTTCTTAAAGACATAGGATTGATTACAATGAGATATACTACTGGTAATGGATACGATCATATTTCATTCCTTGATTAATTTAGCAGTCTCAAAGAGACTTGATATGTATCCTATGGACGTAATGGTGACTTGTCTTTTTGGTTCAATAGATTTTGATATTTATATGACGATTCCAAAAGGATTCAAAATACCTAAAGCATACACTCCCTATAACTTATTCTCAATAAGTTGCAAATATCTTTGTACGGGCTAAAGTAATTAAGTCACATATGGCATCAATGTTTAAATGAGTACCTTACTAGAGAATGATACAAGAATAATGCTATCTGCCCATGCGTGTTCGTTAAGAAATCAGATAATGAATTTGCTATAGTGGTAGTTTATGTCAAGGACATGAATTTGATAGGGACTCCTGAAGAGTTAAATAAAACTGTTGAGTACTTAAAGAGAGAGTTCAAAGTTAAAGATTTGGGAAGAACCAAATTATGTCTTGGTTTTGAGCTTGAGCATAAAGAAAATGGAATGGTCGTCCATCAGTTAACTTACATCGAGCAACCACTTAAAAGATTTGATATGGACAAAGCTTATCAATTGAGCACAACCATGGCAGTAAGGTTTCTTAAACCCAAAAAGGACCAATTTCGTCTTAAAGAACCAAATAAGGAAGTACTTAGTCTTAAACTACCACATCTCAATGCGATAGGGACATTAACATATCTGACACAGTGTACGAGACTTGATATTGCTTTTATGGTAAATTTTTTGGCAAGATTTAGTTCTGAGCCAATAAGGAGACATTGGAATGGGATTAAGCAGATGTTCTGCTATCTTTGTGGAACTATGGATTTGGCTTTATTCTGTTCCAAAGAATCCAATAATTCTAGGTTAGTTGGATATGTTGATGCAGGATACAAATATGATCCACACAAAGCTCACTCATTAATCGGATATATATTTTGTTATAATGTTATTGCCATATCTTGGCGATCTACTAAACAGACGTTAGTAGCAACATCCTTCAAATGCTTCAAGATTATCGCCCTTTATGAGGTTGGGAAATAGTGTATTTGGTTAAGATCCGTTGTATCTTATATACACAATTCTTATGGTATGAGTATGACACTACTTAAAGATTCACCCATGGTTATTTACAAAAATAATGTTGCATGTATAGCACGAGTTAAAAGTGGATATATTAAAGAGAAAGGACCAAGCACATCTCGCCAAAGTTCTTTTATATACACAAACTTCGAGAAAGTCGACAAGTTGATGTCAAATAGATTAGTTTCTCAAATAATCTTGCAGACCTATTTACCAAAACATTACCAATGTCAACCTTCGAAAAATTCTGGTATGACTTTGGTATGAGACAAGCATACAAGGTGCAAGGTTGATTTGTCTTTAAAGTGACATACCCCAAAAGTATTGACCCATGATATGGTCATTAGGTACAGTTAAGAAAGGAGCATTACATGGGTTGTACATTGTACCTTTCTCCCTTTTGATTTGTTTAGTCCAGTTGAGTTTTTCTAACTTAAGGTTTTTAACAAGGCAATAGGGATAGGCCTAGTTAGGAAATAATTATTTGTTTAAAAGAGTAGTGTTTTGGAATATTTTGATTACGATTACAAGATCGTAATCTCCATAATATGTTATGAAATATTGGGCTCACCATAACTAAGGATTTTCTAATATATGATTACGATTATAGGATTATAATTTTCATAATTTTTTGATTACAATTACGACTATAGGATCATAATTTTCATGTATAATTAATACAGATCTAGCTTGATGCCTGTACAAAGGCCATAGGTTTCTTATTGTAGACATATTAAATTGAATAAGAAAAGAACCTTTTCTTTATATCTATTATCTTTCTCTTATAGCTGCGGTTATTATTTTGTTGAAAACCACTAAAGTCACCGATTTCCATCAATTTCACAATAATTTTGGTATTTAATTTATTTTTATATTATACATATTTATTTAAAACTACCTACTACTGAAAAACCTATCTATATCTAATAAAAACTAATTTTTTTTATTAAAACTACCCATCTATTTGTTTTAAAAAACCTTCTTATTTTTTCATTTGAAAAATTACTAATCTTTTTAAATTTTAGCATATAACTTAAAAAAAAAGCAAATTAAAAAAATTCACTTGCTTTTATGGGTATATTAAATCTAGTTATAGATATTTGCTATGCATGTACAAGTGATACATTTATATTATTTATTAAATCTCAAGTGTCATAAATCATAAAATATTAACTTAAACTCAGTTTCAAAATTGATTACAAACAAAATCTATAACTATAATTAAAAGTTGCCCACAAGAAATGAGATTGGTCAAATTTAATTTTGGAAAAAATGCTTGAGACAAATAAGCACGAGTATTTAAGTGTATTTAATAGGTTAATTAGAGTATATTTCAAACTTTTTATGAATGAGGAAGTAAAAAAGAAAAAAGGAAGAAAAAAAAGAGAGAAAGGGAAGGAAAAGAAAGTAGAATAGATTAGAACGAAACAAAAAAGCATAAAGAAAAAGAAAAAAAAGAAAGAGAAAAAAAGCTTAAAAATTTGTTTGTATATTTTTTATATGTTTAAATATTATAAATTTACATAAATTCTTAAATGTTACTAATTCATTTTATGTAAATTTTGGCACATTTGTGTATTCATATTATATCATATTTTAATTATTTTTTTATATTATTTTCATGTCATATCTTAATTTATCCCATAATTTCCATAGTTTGTCATAGTAATTTTAATTTAGAGAAAAAATTATATATTGTGCTCTCAATTCATCTCATATTTGTAATGATTCAATTTAAAGAAAATTTTCTAAGTTCATGTCATATTTATGTTTTGTGTTATAAATTTATATAAACTTTTACACATTAATATTTTTTACATGGATTTTGACATGTTTATGTACTCATATCATTTTCACACTATTTTTCGTTTTGTGTTTTAATTATTTTTCTAATGTTGTGTGTATTTCTTTGTCTTAATTTATCATATATTTTGCATAGTTTGTCATAGTTAATCTAATTACTTAAGAATTTAATAGCTTCTAAAAAACTCTTACAGATTAATATAAATAATTATTTAAATATTTGTAATACAGGTGTCTATGATATGCTTATTTATTATTTTTTAGTCCAAAGGGACTCAGGGGAGTTTTTAAAAAGCTAAGGCAAAAACATCTTTCTTTTTCACGTATTTTGTTTTTTTATTTTATTAATTCTTATTTTTTTGGTTTAGTTTGTTTGCTTTCTTTTATTCTTCTTCATTTTTCCCTTATTTTCCTTACCTATCATTATCTTTTTTTGGCTCACTTGCTTCCATCTTTCTCTTATCAAATTATCAGAGTTATTGGCTTGGGTAAAGGAGACCAAAGAAGGAAAAGATTAGAACCTTTCATTTTTCTTTTCATTTGTATCAATCTTCTCAGCTTTCTTCCTTTTGCCTATTTGGAGATATGAAAAAAATGGAAAATAAATAGATAAAACAATGAGAAGAGAAGAGAGGACAAGAGAAGGATAATTGTAGAAGAGGGAAAAGGCTCTTGCAGATTCGATTAATCTCAAGTTGTTTCTTACTAGGTGAATTGAGAGAGAATGAGTTAGCCACCACTTCTTTTATGATCTTTATCAATTTTAATTTGATTTTCATCATGCTTATGTTTTATTGATTTCTTTAGAGATAATGATATATTTTTGTTCTTGATTTAACTAGTCTTTATTTTTTTAATTCATTTCTTTTTACTTTTACTTTGTTTATTTGCAGGTGTTTGCTTATATTTTTTTTCTATTTTAGGTATTTTATTTGATACTACTTTTATTTTGAGCCATTCTTATATGAAATAACTATTTTTTAATTTCTCTTCCTTTTTCCTTCTTTTTATTTGGATGCTAAGAAAATGATGAGAAATCTAGTTGAATGGGAAGGTATGTGGCTTTCTCTTTGTCCTTTTCCTCTCTTAAAACTACAATTACTATTTGATGCTTTAAAAGTAGTAACAATTTAAGTGAATGCATTGCATGGGTTCTTTTATTGATTCTTTATCATCTAATAATTTAGCAATTTTCTATTTTTTCCTATATTTCTTTTTGAGTTTTCCATGTTTATTACATTAGTTTGGTGTTATTATTTTTAAATTATTTATTCTTTGAATTTATTGTATTTGTGATTGTTATTTGGAATTATTATTGATATATTTTTATATTGCTTTGATTATTGCTTAGCTCAATATATATTACAAGAATTTAGGATTTATTATATGTGCTTAATTATGCACCTATGTTGTGTGAAAGAACTTCAATATAATTCACGGATATAAAGGTTGCTTAAGTAAACTAATGAAAATAAAGTGCAAAAGTTATCTCTTAAGCATAAGGATTTTGATTTCAATCCAATATTCGGGTTCTAGCTTAATGTGTAGTGTTTAGTTTACTTTTAACGGCCTTTATCAAATTTCATTATATTATTTGTTTTATTGAGTATCATTGACCTTTACATGTGAAATTTCCTCATCTAAATAGAATAGTACGGTGATTATAATTTTTACTTAGTTTATATGATGATGATAATTTCTAATTAACACAATGATAAAATTTCATCTCTTACACTTCCAAACAAAATTATGCCTTCTCTACTCATTCCATACACTTCCAAGACACAGTTTTTTTTGTTTCTAAGTTTGTCCCACTTTGGTCTTAATCATTACGATCTCAGTTTTGTTCTTACTTTTCTTCTTTTTCAATCCCTTTTTCTTGTCATAACATGTCAAATAAGAATTCAACAGGTCAAACTTAGACAGATAAATTACTTTTTATTTTCTCGTATTGAGATGAGACTTAGTTATCGGATCAAATTGCTACTCTGACTTAAACAAAAATAGCCATTATGAAATGACCAATCAACATGAAGTTGCCACCGATCTATTTTGGCTACTTGAGATTGGTCACCTACAGGAATTTACCTTTTGAGGGTTGTGAAACCGTTAAAAAAAACTGTAAAGATCACTTAATAACTAGGTATTCATACGAAAAGGGTTTGAGAGTCAATTAAGCACGAAGTGAGAGATGTCCCCTCCACGACTTACATAAATTAACACCTATTAATTATGTATTACTTTAAATCTCAATTACAGTTGATTTTAATTTTTTTAGCATTTAATTATATTCCCCATCTTTTGAATTTAAGATTACCATTTCAATTTCGAGTCAATTAGGTTTCAATTAACTTTAAAAATCAAAATATTTTTCATATCTTTTTAGAAAGCCTGAAGGAATGAGAAAGTTTTATTTCTCTTGAAAAGTTGAAAAATTTTTTGATTTACTTATTTAAAGAGGATATTACTTTGTTTAAAATAATTGATAACTTCCATATGCTCGAAGCATATCTATGGACTATTTTAACTTAGGGTTATTACCTTAGGATTTTTTAATAAAACATTTATTATAATTAATAAAAATGCATATTCGGTTTTTTAACATGATATTATCTAAATGACTGTAAAAGACATGCATGAACATGAAAGTTTGCCATGATCCTGTAAACTTGATTTTAATATAATATCACCTAAATGCCCTTAATGTATATTTATCAATATGAAAGTTCTTATACGACACTAGAGACTCAGTTTAAAGGTAAAATTACCCAAATTCTCTTAACGGACATGGTTCGACATGATCTTAAGGACTCAGTTTTAAGGTACTATTACCTAAATACTCCTAATGGAGAAATGAAAGTTTTCAAATCATCTTAGGGATTCGATTTTCTCATGACTCGTTAAAAACAACTCCAATGACCACTTATTGATGTAGAAATGCCCATATGGTCCTAACGTGATGGAAATTTCTATAATGGCCCTAATATATGCAAAATAACCTAAATGACCTTAAAATGTATGAAAGTTGCTAAAAAATCCCTAATTTCATGAAATTACTAAATTGACCCTAACATGCATGAAAATTGCCAATCGATTCCCAAATTATGAAATTAACCTAACGGCCCTAAAGTTAATGAAAAATGCTAAAGTGACCTTAAATCATATAAAATAACCTAAATGATCCTAAAATGCATGAAAATTGCAAAATAGTCTATAGATTATGAAATAACCTAAATGACCCTAAAATGCAAAGAAAAAAGCTGAATGGCCCTTAGATTATGAAAATAACCTAAATGATCCTAAAATATATAAAAGCAACTGAAAGATCCTTAATATGCATGAAAATTGTCAAATGATTTTTAGGTTATGAAAATAACCTACATGACCTTAAAATACAAAGAAATTGCTAAATGATCCCTAAATTATTAAAATAACATAAATGACTCTAAAATGCATAGAAAATGCAAAATGGTCCCTAGGTTATATAAAATAACCTAAATGACCCTAAAATGAAAAAAATCAAAATAGTCTTTCATATGCATGAAAAACATTTTGGGAATTGGCAAAATGGCCCTAAGTTTAAACAACTTCTAAAATTCACCTAAAAACAAATTTTTTTCCTAACAAACATGTAATTACGGCATCATATATGATCTTTATGCACAAAATATCCTACAAACATAGACATACATGAATCTATTAGCATGCATGGAAATATAATCATCCTTATAACACTCTCATAAAAATGACATGGACACGAAATTCTTTAGTATATCACATGAAAATGACCTATAATGCATGTAACATACATAACATGAAAAAATGCATGACATGGGATAACTAACAATGGTAAAAACAAAGAAAACCACATGATAGAAACAACTATAAATCATACAAACTTATTTTAAAATCTATAAAAACATGTTTTCTTGATAGCAACTTGATTTTTATTGAACTTTATGCAAAAGTTAGGAAAAAAATTAAAATCAAGATAAAATATTCGGAGATCATAGCTCAAGCTTTAACCATAAACATAGTTTTTACAACTTTGGCTTAAACCAGTCACGTAAGTCATGGCTTAATTCTCAAGCTCATAAGAGAGGATAAGAAATATGCAAGAATAAACCTGAAAAACCAGTAAAGAATCCACCTTGAATTAGACTTGAAAAAGCCATTTTTTGTTTTTTTTTCTCTCTTTTTTCTTTTTTTATGTCCTTTAGCTGAGAATAAAAAAACTTTTTTCCTATTTTGGACACCTAAGTGGTTTAAAACCCTCCTTAGCTAATCAGCTTTGATCCTTATGCACATTTATGACTTTCTTAACACTTCATACAAGTTTGCTTACAAGTAACCCATCTAAAGCCCTAGGTGATTAACTTAAAGAGCTTAAACCTTTAAAATACAATATGAAAACAACTGACTCAAGTGGACAATCTCAAGTGTTTATCTTGAAAGAAAACTTTTCCTTTAAAGTGCCAATATCTTCTAACAATGTAAGAAAGAGTTTTTAACTTTAAGTTAAAATAGCATTCCATTACATTTCATCCAAACTAGACTTAAAATAGTTGGAAAATGACTAGATTACAAATCCATTTGCTTTCAAACATGACTAGAGCCTTAATTCCACTTAGATCAAGTCCATTTATACTTTAATGGCTTTAGACAATGAGAGATTTATAAGCTCATCTTTATTTTTATTTTAATGTAAAAATGTTGGTCAACTATCCTTTGCATGGTTATGAAAAATTCCTAGGTCATTTAGAGTGGTTAGGAAGGTGAAATACTAGCAAACTTTAATCAAACAACTTGCTCGTGCTCAAAAATTTAGGATGTATCAATGCATTTTGCTATGTATCAATACATTATTGGTTAAAGTATCTATACATTACATAATGTATCAATACAAGTGGTTCTCAGAAACAAAAAATTCATTTAAACTTGATGATGTATTGATATAAACATTGATACGTCTTGCAAATGTATTGAGACATTTGCTTCCCATGGGCTAAAAACTCGTGAAAATTATGCAGTTTCAATACACAAAGGCCTTCTATCAATACATCCATGTGAATTGCATAAGTGACCATGTTTTAACTTTGCAAATGTTTCCATTTATTCAATTTAATTCATTGGCATTCCAAGCTTTCTAATTAGGTTCTAGATGTCAAATTTTTATTGGGAAAACGAGTTAATAACAACAATTATTTTTACAAAAGTTTAGTTTGTTTTTAACATTGGCTTTACCTCTGTTTTTCCACAATCTTTCATTTACTTAGACATATATGACATAAAGGAATGCAAGTCCATTAGGCCATAACCTAGAAGACTAATTTTAGTTCCATACTTCTCATTTCTTAGAATATGAATATTGATGTATAATTATTTCTTTAACCAATCAATTGACCCTAATTTGAATTAAAAAATTTTCATTTACCCTGTAACAAAGTGCGGGTATAGTACTATTATATGTACTTTTTTGGCAATAACTTTATATACTAACTAGATAAATAGCTGCAGTTTCACTGTGAGATAGCAATTTAATGTTTTGAATATAATATTCATATTAATGAATGGCTAGTGCAATTGTTCAATTCTTAAATAAATAAAATTAGAGTTAAAATTTAATTATTATGACAAGCCATGTAATATTTGGGATGAATTAAGATATGATATGCTTATAAATATTGAAAATAATAAAAAACAATATGCTACATAAAAAATAATATGAACATATCACAAAGTATATGCGTATGTCAAAATCTACACAAAATAAATTATTAACATGTAAAATTTATATAAATTTATAATACATTAAGCACACAAAAAACAACACAAACATACAGCTTTCTTTAAATTGAATCATTGTGATAAATTACGCAAAAATATGAGATAAACTGAAACAAAACAAAAACATATAAATTACTAATTAGATAATATTTAAATTATGTAATGATCTTTCAAACTTGAGCTCTAATCAAAAGATTTTGAGCCTAAAATGTTTTAAGATTGAAAAGATTTAATTCCAAAAATGATTACTCGAACTCAAGCCCAAACGGAAAAGACCAAACCCGAAATGGCATGGCATTGAAAGATCTAAATTTGAAAAGGTACGAATTAGAAAAGGTGCAAATCCAATATTACTCGAACCCAAAAAACCTGAGGTCTAAAAAATCTTATTAGTATTGATTAAAAGACAAATCAAAACTTAAAAAATAATTTAAAATTACCAAATTAGCCCCAAAATCATGTGAAAAGTTTGAAACAACCCTACTTTTTAATTAGATACCAAAATTTACTACCAAATCACCATGTCTAATCTGGCAAATAAAACGGTTTTAAAATTTCAAGTCATGCATTTTCATATTTTATGGATAGCTTTTGATGTAGTTTATAGATTTTTTTTTCAAAAAGTATATGTGTATTAATTTTTATTATTTAGACAAAATCAAATTTTTTTCAGTAAATCATATATTATAAGTTAAATGGTTATATAATAATACTATTGGACACATATCTAAACAACCTATATTATTAATTTCTAAAATTTAGTAGTTTTTCAAATAATCCTATATATTATTAATTTCTAAAAAATTAAATTTATCCAATTTCTAAAATTTAGTTGTTTATAAAGCAAACTTTCAAGTTTTTCAAATAAAGATTTATCCAAATATTTTAATCTCTATAGTTAATAAATATAATCTCTCCGTTCACTTTTCAAATATATATGGTATTTTAAATTCAAACAAAAAATCATATCTAATCCCTAAGTACTCGCAAATACTATTAAAAGTATTATTTGTTTCTCTGAAACTTATGAAGCTACCAAATTCATATTTCTTAACATTATTATGGTTGGTTATACTATTATATTACAAGCATTTACCGAGATGAAATATTATGCAAGCATTTGCATTATCTTAATTATTTTGTTAGGAGTTAGTTTTAAGATTTAAACAAGTGTAATATGAAAATTCTCATTTATTGAAAGAATAAAATAGAAATTTTAATGTTTAATTATGAATATATTGAATTTCACTTATTTATTTCCATGAGTTTCACTTGTTTTTTTTACCACATGTTTTAACTAAGTTGTCATTTCAAGTTTTCAACCTAATAAAGCTTACACTAACTTTTACCTTGATACATTTCATATTATCAACCTATCAAGCTTTTCAAATAAGCCGTCCTTTCAAATTCTCAACTTAGCACTTTAGAATAAACTATTTCTTGAATCAGTCTAAATCAATTGGCTCCATAAACTCAATTCCATATGGTCCATCATTTTGGTTACACCTATAAAACATGATTTATAAATATTATCGAGCATACTAACAATTAAACTTAATACTATAGGATTTTGAACAAATAATTTTTACCTTCAAAGAGTATACCAATTTGTGTGGAATATGAAGAACCCATGGTTTAATCTTTGATCCTTACAAGTAAATTAGTTTCTCTTATTTGATCTTTCTTTTGTTACCCTGGACTTTTCTGGTGAAACTAAATACATGTGTAAGTAACCTTAATAAACAGGGAAATGACCAATTTAGCTATATTTTGTAGACAACTAATTTTATCCGGGTCGTTTTTCCAATGGTCTTAGTTATTCGAGACCGAGAATATAGCTATCGTCTAGACAACCTCTGTCGAGTAATTTATAAATTTTTGTAACTTATTTTGTCACACATAAATGGCTATATTAGCAGTGACAGAAAAAGTGCCATTGGAAGATCAATCTCAAATAAAAGAATGAATATTTAAAAGAAAACTCCGTTTTTAAATATTCTATTGTCAAATTTTAGAAAATCATTCTTGCAGATGATATCAAGGTTAAATTTCTCACTTTTATGAATTTTTTTGAAAATTTTCGTAAAATTTAAAAAGTTGACCATTGTATATTTTTGCCAACACCTGTGCAATATTTATGCCAATATACATTTCAAAAAATTAAAAATATTCAACAAAAATAAATATTAGCATTTTCTACCACGAGGTGTCAAATTATCAATTTCATTAATTAATTTTGAATTTTCACAATACTGCGAGTATTATACTTGCAAAATTTTTCCTAGTTAAATTTATTTTGGATTTTAGAATTTCACCTTTTTTATTTCTGATAAATAATATTTTGGATAATCTTGTATTTAACCCACTTTATATAATTTTCAATGTATTCTTTAAAATTTTCTTAATTCCAAAATACGAGTTTTCCTTTATTTGTAAAATTTTTGATAGAATTTTCTCCAGTTTTGGACTTCAAAATTCTTTAAATATTCTCACTAAATTGCCATAAAGTCAGTTTTGAAAAATTCCAATCCATTCTCTTGATTTTTTTCATTTTTAATTTATGAAGTTTTCTATTCTATAAATTTTTTTGGTCAGATTTTTTTCAAGTTTATAAATTTTAAAATTCATCAAATATTTTCATTAAATTCATAGTAAATCATTTTTTTGAAAAGTCAATTAATTTTATGAGTTTTGAATTTTTTTATATATATCAATTTTTCTGTAAGGGTTTTTCGCGTATAATTTTATAAGTTTTTGAGTTCCAATCAAGTTTTTTTTTTCATTATTTCATTTCCAAAATTTTATTTATAATTACTAGCTGTAATTTTTATTCTTTATTTTATTATCATAATTTTAATTTTATTTTAATTATTGGTTATTTTCTATCAGTTTCACGAAAACTAGTCTAGTTGATTTCCAACTTTTTCCTAACCGTTTAGTTAGTTTATAATTACCCATTAGATTCTATTATCTAAGAAATCATGACAATTATCTTTCAATGACCCCTAATTACTTGTCAAATAAATAATTTCTCATCTTTTCAGGCTAATAATTAAAAATTAAAACAAAATTAAAAATTAAAAAAATTTTCTTTGAGTTTCAGCCAAGGGGATTTTTCACCCTCTTGGCCGCTCCTGCCCATTATAAACAAGGTGAGGATTTTGCATGTTAAAAAAGGTTTTGGAACTTGAAAAAATAAGATAAAAAGATAAAAAACCCTTGGAAAAAAATAAGTTAAAAAGCTTTAAACATGTAAATTTCTTCCTAAAAGTTTTCATTTTCTCTTCATTTTGTTCAATCTTCCTCTTGCTGGTGAGCCAAAATCATGCTTAAGTTCATGGACTTTGATCCATGTTGAAAGACTAAGCATAATGGCCATGAACCAATTTCTTTGATTTGATTATTTTTGTTTAATTTTTCTTGTTTGTAGATTATTCTTCTTCATGAATCATGTTTATGTTGATATAATGTTATTTTTTGTGTTATATTTGTTATAAATATGTTCATATATATGTTATTTCTTTTAGTGTTTTCTTGTTATTATGTTGAAATTACAAGTTTAAATGTTTATTTTTATGATTTTATCATATGATGGTGTTGATTTATGTTGGATAAAACATGAATATATGATTATTAAGTTAAAAAAAATTTAGTAGATTATCTAGGATTGGCCAAAATTAATATATGTATATGTGGTGATTTTTTATTTTTTGTGGTCATTTTATAAATATAGAAAGTTTGGGGACTAATTTGTAAAAAATAAAAAATAATAAAAAATTTTCTAGCCACTCCATGCTTGGCTAAAACCCACATATGCCCTAGGGAGTGTATTTTATGCACTTTATCAAGTAGAAATATATATATTATTTTATTTTTAGGGTCTCTTCATAATTTTAGAAAGTTTAAAGACTTTTGTGTAAATATTGAAAAATTTATTCTAAGGACAAAAGAAGGTGGCTAGACCTTACTTGTGAATTTTTATATGATTTTTATGATTATTTTGATTTATTTGATGTTTGATTTGATGTTTTAATTATATAAGGACTAATTTATAAATTTAGAAACGTTTAAGGACCATTAGGAAAATTTAGCATTTTAGGTCAAAATGGTCATCTCTAGCATGAAATCATTCACTTAAAGTATTTTAAAATATTTTTAGCATTACATTGCTATTCCGGTGGGTGTTAAAAATATTAAAACTTTGCATGTTCTTTCAGTTCTTTGTATAAAATGCAATTTTGAAAAATTTAGGGACTCAATTGCATTTTGCATTTGTGTTACTTTAAAATATAATAACCTATTTAGGATATTTTGGGCAAGAAAACAAAAAAAAACATTCTTAGCATTTTTAGCTAATTTGGGACTAATATGTAATTTTGAGAAATTTTTAGACTCATTAGCAATTTTTCTACTTTAGGTCATATTTGTCATCTAAATTACCCATTTAGGGTATAAATCACCATTACTTATCTTTTTCTGTCCTTTAGGGTTGCCGGAATACTTTTATGTCAAAGGTAGACCTTAGGGGTATTTTTATAATTTCTTTAGAATTAAGTCTTAGGTAGTCATCAGGATATTTTTATGCCAAAGGTGTGCATTTAGAATAGGTTCACCCCCCTATGATCTTTTTCGCGTCCTTTAGGTTTGTTGAGATACTTTCATGTCGAAGGTATACTCAAGGGGTATTTTAGTAATTTCATTAGAACCAAGTCCTTGGTAGTCATCAGGATGCTTTTATGCCTAAGGTGGGTATTTAGGATAGGTTCACCCTTCTATCATTTTTGTATCCTTTAGGGTTGCCGAAATAATTTCATGTCAAAGGTATACCCCAAAGACATTTTGGTTATTTCCTTATAACTGAGTCCGACATAGTTACCAAAATGCTTTTATGCCAAAGGTGTATCTTTAAGATAAGTTCACCCTTTTATGGTTATTTTTGAGTCTTTTAGGGTTACCAAGATACTTTTATGTTGAAGGTATACCTCAAGGGCATTTTGATAATTTTGCATTAGAACCAAGCCTATGTGATTACAAGAATACTTTCATGTCAAAGTACACATTAGGGATAGGTTTATCATTTTATACTGTTTTGGGGTCTTAGAATGTTCTACAAATATTTTTAACAAAATCGTATATTGTATCTTTAGAAAACTAAGGCAATGTCTCCGAGTTAAGGTAATACTTAGAATTTCTCCAAGAATATGAGAGGGGTTCGACAATTATTTTAATAACGAGATATCCTTTTCAAAGTGAAAATCAAGAATTTTATAAATTTTGAAAAAATAAAACCTTTAGTATTCCTCTGACCCTTCAGCGGGGTGTGAAAGATATTTTGATTTTTTAAAAAACCTTTTATGTTCCTTTGGTTTTCCAGTGGGGCATAAAAGAGAATGATAAAACAAAACTTCCGTGCTCCACTGGTCCTCTAGTGAGGTGTATAAGAACTTTTCATTCTTAAAAATTTTAAAAACTCAATTTTTTTTTAACACAGAATAATAAATTATTTTCATTAAAATATTATTTTGGGAATTATAATTAAATGCCATCAGTTGAAACTAGATAAAAATCAAATTTAAGTTAACACATAATTAATAAGGTATCAAATTTCAAGTATCACGAGAGGTTTGATCCGTATTGGTGATTATAAATAACTCCCTAACACTTTTATATGTTCTCTGATATGATTGTGGACCTCGAAGTTCGTATCTAGGCTTTTCGTAACCCTCGAAATACAAATTTCGGTAGGTGACCAATCTCACCTAGCCCAAATAGATTGGTGGCAACTCTAAAAAAATAGTCGTTTTATAATGACATTTAGGGTTAAGTTGTGTGAGTGGTTCATCTCGACCACTAGTCCCCGAAAAATAAGAAAATCTCGATAATGATAAGGCCCATAAACATAAGAGAATATAAAATAATGATTTGTCAATAAATATAGAAGTGAGGGTCATTTAAGTCACACCTAGTTAGGATTCATATCCGGGCCACATTATGACATATCTTTATCTTTAATTTAGAACATTTATCAAGTATCCAAATGAATGGTTAAGATATGTTTATCATTAAAAGATAAATATCAATTTATTATTAAATAAATTAAAAAATTATTATGCCAATTATCTTATAAGTATAACTGACCAGTAACCATAAATGATCATTATCACATAAATATCATATTGTTAAATCTATGAATCAAGGAATCACGAAAACACAAAGAAAAGAGAAGAGAAAATCAACACAGAGATTTAACGAGGTTCGACAATGTGCCTACGTCCTCGGGAGCAGCGGCTGTATATAAAATTATGTGAGCCATGTACAACATATATTATTATCTTGTATTCTCCTATTTGGTCCGATGAACCAATAACATTGAACTTTAATAGCATAACCATTTTAACACAAAAAATAACAAATCTCTCCATAATATTATCATAATTAACATATTATGATAAATTACTAAGTGCGTGTCATGGTGGTTGTACACTATTTTTCTTATATATTTCATAAACCACAACACTTGTAACTTACCATAGTAAGTATATAAGCAAAATATATATTCCATCATGGTCTACAATAATGCCTCATAAATAGTTTTCTATCAATTCAAAATACAAATTATGTGGCTATAAACACCCTATTTTGTCTATACCTTTTTGATTTTTTCTCGATTTTATCAACTAAATGGAATTTTATAGTTCTAGATCTTTTTGGATGAGTTATAAATGATAAGGTCCAATTGAGGTTTTGGTTGATTCTAATTAGTTCAATTTAATGCAATAAGGCATTTGGGCTTAGTTGTCTAATTTAGAGGGTCGGTGCAAGATTTCAAAAAATCGAGACTTGGGTCTTGAACATCCGAGAATGTCAAAAGTTGACTATGATATATCTCTTGAGAGAATAAGAGTGTTTATAAGGTCATTTGGATAAAAAAAAGACATGTTTTGGAAGTTAAAATCAAAAGTCAACAAAGTGACAAAAGTCAACTTTAGGCAAAGGCAATTGTAAAAGTCAACTTTTTAGCCTAGAGTTAGTTTATAAAATTGAAAGAGTTCTATAATTCAAATTTCAAAATTATTATACCGAACTGAAATTAAACATGGACTTTAGGTCAAGAGAGCGTAATTGGGATGAGATTATGAAAGGACTTTAGGAATTTAGAATGTCGAAAATTCCTAAGGGCTTAATTCGAGAAGTTTAGGATAAGAAATCTCATATTTTTTTGGAAAAGGCTATTAGGAACATTTTCACTACGGGATGGAACATTAAATTGCAATTTTATAAAAATAAATCATGGTCAATTGAATAGAATAAAAAGTTGTACATAGATTAGCATAGAATATATGCTTTGGTCGAATTCTAGCATGTGTTTAATGTGCCAATTTTGTTTATCTATTCATTAATGGCAATAATACTTCAAATTATTTATGAGGTTAGTGATTAAGCTAAGATCACTCAAGGGTGATTAAAGCTTAAATCACCAACTTAGAGGCCTATAAATAGGGGTAATTTACCATAACTTCATAACTTTTAAGACTTAAAAATGTTTGAATTTCTAGAATATTCTTTTTCCTCTCATGCTCTTACCACTTTGGGAGAAAAATCTATTTAGAATTGGTATAATTTCTATAATTTCTCTTTAATTTCACTTTAATGTAATGATTTTAATGATTAATTCATGCTTAGAATGTGATTCGACCAAGGTGTTTGCATGTTCTATAGCATGCAACTACTTTGAATCATGATGTTTTTCATGTTTTGATCTGATTTGAGCTATGACCTACTTGATTTCTTGTTTTTCAAAGCTTGATTTTATGATTAATTGATGAAAGCTAGCTTGGATCATGATTAATAGGTTGATATAATGTTTGACTAAGGTAATCTGACTAGATATAGGTTTTAACCAATCTAGTTTCATAGGATTTTGATGATTCAAGTTCAATTAAGCTAGGATTTGATGATATTAAGCTAAAATCTGGAAGTTTAGATGATGAAATCATGATCCTCTAGTTTAATATAGTGTTCCAACATAAATAAATGAAGAAAGCTTGGTTTGACTAGCTTAGGTGAGCTTAATCTTTAGCATAATTGATTTAATCTTGCATGATTTGAGCTAGTTTAAGTTAGTCTAAGCTAAAACATAGTTGAATAAAGCTTGAACCTGGAGCAAAATGATGAAATTATAGGTTCTTGAACTAGATGAACCATTCGAACAAGATATGATAGCATTCTTTAGGTTCGGCAATGGTGGTTTCTTGGTGAGATTGAGTGGGCTTCGCATAAGTTAAGTTGAACTCAGGTAAGCTAATATTTATGCTTAATTGAATGAATTTATAAACTTACTTGTTCAATAGTTGAGCTCAAATGTTTAAAAGCACGTTTTGATTGTTAAACATATTGATTGAATTGAATCCAAGCTTGTTTTCTTGTGTTTGATGTTAATTAATGAGATTTTGATGACAATTGATGCTTAGATGAGCATAAAGATCTGGTCGAATGGAATTTTTGTGGATAAAATAGGTTTTGTCCATGATTAGTTGCTAGAACCTTGGTTAGTATTCTATATGTTTGATTAAATGCATGTTAGGATGTTTAAGTTATGTAAAAACTCGTTTTCTCTAAATGATCCGTAAGGGTAAGCTTTGGTTAACTTAATCAATAGGTGAATCAAAGTTTGGTTTTGTTTAATAAGGTCTTTAATGAGTAACTTGGGGATATCAAATAAAATAGCTTGAATTAAAGCTGATTTCGAGCAAAATAAAAATATCTTTAAGTGCTTAAATATCCTTGGATAAGTCTAAACTTGGTGAGTCTTAATGTGAGTCAATAGGTGTTGTTTAAATGAGTCAGATCATGTTGTTTGGTGTCACTTACTTGCACAAGTAAGTGGCATGGTGTGCCATTCACTTGCTAAGAATAAATAATACTGAATAAAAGCGATAAAATTGGAGACATTCGCTGACTCCAAAACATATTGCCAATGTTGAAAAACATAGCTCTGGGTCTTGGCACTTAGGAGTTTTTGTTGTTTCCTTATATATGACATTTATAAATTCTATATGATCTTATTAATTGATGTTCTAATGTCCAAAAACGTGTTAAAAATTGTGACAAAAGGCTTTGTGATCACAAGTTGCATCAGAGCTATTATTGCAATCTTGCACTATAAACTCATAAAAAAGATATATTTTGATTGGTTATAGGCCTTATGAATTTTTGTTTGTATTTTTCTCATAATTCTCATTGATTGGGCTACATGATAGGCTATTGAAATGTTTGATTTTGTGATCAAATGAATATGGTAAAACCCCAGAGCCTAAGCTATTCTTATAGCCCAATTTCAGTGCTGATCAGTATTACGAATTGTTTTTGATAAGGATAATCATTTTTTAGTACTTTTCTCATATTTTTAGATGAATGTAGAGTGAATAAGCTTTCAAAACATTTATAGCTTGTCCGGTGGGTATTGTTGATGAACTAGGAAAAAATTTAAGAAGAGAGGCTAGTTAACAGATGCTGTGTGATGTAGTAGTATTTAATTAAAAAATTTATGTGATAGCCAAAATCATTTTCTGGCATTTTTTTGAATATTTTTAGTTGAATTATAGTTAGTCAGCATTTGTTAGAATTTTATTTGGTGATTTTATGTAATAGAAATAATTCGAAATAAATTCAGAGAGCTTGAAAGATCAAATCTGTCCTTATTTTGATTTTTCTCCATTTTTGGTGTGCACTATTTCGAGGCATTCGGATGCCTCAGAATTAATTTCGGAAGTTATGTTAGTGTGTCAATAGGTCTAGGTGTGTCCTATAAAAGGTCCCCAATGACTCATATTAAAGCTTCCAGGTTGAATTAAATAAAATAGATTTTTCACATTATTTTCATAATTGTGATTTTCTTCAATTTAGTCTAAGTGTACTATTTTTGTGACATCTTCTAAATGGAGTCAAAATTAATAAAAATACTGAAAATGGAGTCAATAAGTGAGTATTTTTGGAGTCAAGGATTTTTATGGAATTTTTCTTTTTTAAATGATTTTTGCTCCAAATCGGTTGGAAATTCAACTTAGTTCTGGTAAAATTTTCGGGATGCATTTTTTTGTTGGTATTTCATTTGATTTTGATAGAATAAATAAAAAGGGGATTATGATTTAACATATATAATTGAAACCAAAGAAAAACACATTCAAATACGTGTGATTAGTTAGTACCAAGTATTAGGCATCACGAGAGTGATCAAAATCTTACTTGTTGTGTAACCAACTCCCGAGCCCAACTTTATAGATTTTTGGTATGTGCAGATCATAAAATCATTCATTTAGAGTTTCGTAACTCTTTAGTGAATGGTTTTAATAGGTGACCTATCACATCTATAGCCAAAAATAGATCAGCGGCGACTTCTTAACAAAATCACTCTCGTATTTCGATGCAAGAGGTTCAGACGAGTGATTCATCTATTGAGTTTTGTATCTCGATATATAAGGACAATGGCCACATTATTGTGAGAAATAGGAAATTCATTAATGGATTTTAGACACAAATCATTAAACTCATAGCTAAAAGCATTAAAAACACATTACTCCTCAATACAACTAAGACCCATTTTGTGTTCAAGTTATTTAAATGTCCTAGATTATAAACCCTTTAGTTAATAGATTTGCAACAATAAGATCAGTTCTAATGGGCTCAGTATACACTTTTTTTTTCCAAACCTCCTCATTAATGACAATATACTTTAATTCCATAAATTCGGCAATTCTTGAATATTTTGTCCTTTTTGGGAAAAAATACTTTGCAAAATTATCACAATAATTTTTTAGTGACTTGTTAATGATGTCAACAACCCCAAGCCTTAAAGTAAAACTCTGTATCCATAATTTATAAATTGTGGCTTCACTACCACAAACATTACTTCCATACTAAATGAAATAATTGCAAATTACTTAGTACTTTTTCATGATATTGTTCCTTTAGATAATAGAAATAGATAACCACTTTCAACTGCCAAGGCAATGGCAAAATTTGATTACGAATATCTAATCACTTCTAGGTGGTTGGATTTCCTATACATAAGGACATAACTTATTTTGCCTAGTAGGTACCTTAAACTTTTTTTTATAGCTTTTTAGTGATCCATTTCAAGCTTACTTTGGTACCTACTGGCATTCCAACTGCATGTCTAATATCTTGTCTTCTATAGGTTTGTACGTACATCAAAATGCCAACAATTTAATCACATGGAATTGATCCCATTCTTTTATGTTATACATCATTCTTGGGACATTACATTACACTAAATTTACCCTCTTTCTTTATAGAGGCAATTCCTCCCAAACTTTTGTCTATATTAAATCTCTCTAAAATTCTATTGATATATTTTTTCTAAGACAATCCTAACAGTACTTGTGATTTATCATAGAATATTTCAATTGCCATCACGTAGTATGCATCTCTGATATCTTTCATTTTGAAATTCTTATAGAGAAAATCTTGTCTCATGCAATATGCTTAAATCATTAGTAATAAATAAATTGTCACCAACACATAAAACTAGGAAAATAAACTTGCTCCCACTAATCTTTTAGAATACACACCGATTAACAATGTTTTCCTTAAATACAAAAGATGTTATACTATCATTGAACTTGATATACCATTGCTAGAAAGCTTATTTAAGTCCACATATTGACTTCTTAAGCTTACACACCAAATTACCTTTCTCTTTTTACTGAAAAACATTTAGGTTGAGCCATATAAATTTCTTCCTTAAGTTGTACATTAAGAAAGATTGTTTTCCATATTCATTTGTTGTCACTTTGAATCATAATGAGCCATCAATGCCATAACAATTCTTAATAAGTCTTTCTTTGAGATCAATGAAAATGTTTTTTTATAATCTATCTCACTTTTCTAAGTATAACTTTCTACAACAAATCTTGGTTTATACAATTCAATATTGCCACTTTATTCATGCTTGGTCACAAAGACCCAACTACACCTGTTTCATTTATATCCTTCTAGCAACTCATTAAGATCCCAGACTTTGTTCTTGTTTAATGGATTTCAACTCATCTTTCATGGTGTCTAACTAGTTTTTAGACTTATTACTTTATAAGGCTTCTGAAAAATAAACTGGGTCTTTATTGATTCTAATATCAAATTTTGATTCTTGCAAGTAAACCAAGCAATCATTAGGAAAAATCATTTTTCCTTTGAGTTCTTCTTAATAGAATTCCTCTTGTTTCATTTACATTAAATCTATGTGGGTTAGATTCTTCTTAAGGAGTATTCATTATTCAGATGTTCTTCAGCATTGTGAAAACGTTATTCAAAATTGGAATAATATTTCAACCGGTTGTGAATAAAAGGACGTTTACGATAAAGAAACATCACCTCTATTTCTTGTATGTCCACAACTTGTCTTTCATCACTTCTACTAACTTCACCATTTTCAAGGAATTTAACATTACTAGTTTTTAACTATTATTGGATTTTGATTTGATAATAAAATCTAAATCTTTTATATTTCTGAGGGTAACCAATAAAACAACTTGTAATCATTCAAGAATCTGATATATTTTTATGTAGATTACAAATTCTCCTTTCTACTCAACAACCTTAAAATGTAGATACCCTTGAATTAGGTTTCCTTCTAGTCCATAGTTCAAAAAAGGGTTTTGGGAATTACCGTACTAGGAACCCTATTTATTAAATACACAATGGATTTGGGTAATGAGAAATTGCTCATCATGCTCCTAGCCATATCCACTAGTCTTCGGTTATGCCTTTCCTCAAACCATTTTATTGAGGTATATCTGGTATTGTATATTCTACACATATACCAAGTTTTTTGAGGAACTTTGCAAATGGGCTTGGCTATTTTCCTAATCATTATGTTTGCTATAATATCAATCACCTTTATCAAATCTTATGGTTTTCACTTTCAAGTCTAACTGCGTTTCAACCTCATTCCATATACTTCAAGAGCATTTATCATTTAAGATTTTTAATAAAGCAAGTAGATATATCCATATGTAAAAATCTTTAATAAAAGTGATAAAATACTTTTCTCCACCAAAGGATGGAGTATCAAAATGTCCATATATATATATATATATATAACAATGTGTATTACTTCAGGCAATTAGGTACGTCTTATGGCATCTTTCTTACTATTTTTGGTTTGCTTTCCTTTAAAATAATCTACACATATGTTAATATCAGTAAAATTTAGATTTGGTGAAATTTCCTTTTTTACTAATCTTTCTTAACTTTTTTAGATATATAACCCAAATGTCTATGCCACAAGTAAAGAAGACTTTCATTTAACAAGCTACACTTAATTCCAACATTGTTATGAAAAATAAGTAGGGATCTAGCAAAATGATAATCAAGTTTCAATTTATATAAACCATCGATCAGAATGCCATAACCAAAAAAAAATCAGTGTTCATGAGCAAACTAAAATAACCATGTCCAAATTTAACATCAAACCTAGAAATATCAAGTTTTCAAAGGGAAACTAAACTCTTAGACACTAATAGTACATAGAGACTCAGTAATAGGTCTAAATAGTGTTTAAGATTAAACAAGTACCTACACATTCAATCCAAGCCTTCATGATGATTCCTCATGAATCTTTGCATAATGTTGGATACATGAGTAGTAGCATTAGAATCAAGCCACCGAGTATTATGAAGAACTTTAGAAAAGTTTGATTTGAAGTACACAAAAACATTAGAAGTACCTTTCTTTTCAAACCAAGCCTTATGTTTCAGGAAAATTTTTTATAGTGTCCTTTTTTCTTAAACTTATTAATCTTAACCTTAAGTCCTTTACCAACTTTTTGACCCATGAGGTTAATAAAGTAACTTCATTGATTTTCTTGTTTCCTTCTCAACAAGCATACTGTTCCCTCGTCATGAACGGATCTATTCCCTGAGAAATTATTCGATTAGAGCCATCATGCTTTCAGCAATTGATTTTCTTAAGGAAAAGTTCATAAGCGATAAAAAAATTGAATGATCCGAATCAAAAGCTCCAAGAGGAGGTCACTTATCTGAATATGAAGATGGAAACTAAGAAAAATAGCTCAAGAAAATGTCTGACGACTATGAGTTGATGAAAATTGACTAAGTCGAACAAAACAAAAGGATAAAGTTCACCAGTACATATGAAAGCTCAAGTAGGTTTTCCATGAGCCATATTAAAGAAATAGAGAAACTCCATCAAGAATTGTATTCATAGAAGAAGAAGGCTTTAGAAGGTCAAGTCAAGGAGTCAATGATCAAACGTAAGCACAGAAATTGGGAAAAGAGGTGTTGCCTTATGATGCCAAGCATGCAAAGGTATCTCCAAGAGAATGAAGAGCTTAGAAATGCTTTGAACGAAAAGAAAAAGGAAGTGTTTCGATTAAGGGAAAAAAATGATGCCATTTATAGGACCATTTGGAATATAGGACAGTAGCTGTAGAAGCAAAAGGATAACATTGCTTCCTTGATATGGGAATACCAAGAAAAAGATGCACAGTGGTATAAGGCTACTAGGGCCACTATAGCATATGAAAAAAGGGTGGAAAGTAGATATATCAATAGGCAAAAGTACATTGACCACCTCACTGAATAGATTTACCAAGCAATGATCCAAGCTTGGGAAATGGTAAAAAAGTGAAGGAACTGAGGCTACATATTGACCTAGTAAAGGAAATGGTCAGACAATGCTGAAGTTCCTGAAATAGGCAAAAAAGTAATTTTTGAATTGATGTAACTAAAAAGCAAGTCATGCTTTTCTATGGATGTAACTAAAAAATTAACAATGTGTAACTTGAACTCTTAAAGTTCAATTCTTTAAAACATGGCTGTAACCAATCTTTTCTTACTGCATTATGATTCCATGCCAACTCGTAAAGTTTGGACATCCAATATCATTGTGACAAGTATGACAATAAATGATGCATTTTTGAATTGATGTACATATTTTTCATCACAAGAAGTATTTCAAATGTGATGAATGCTAGAATTCACCACTCTTTTTTACTGTTGTCAAATTTTATATGACAGTGTCTAAAAATGTCACATGGTAGCATCACTAAAACTTGTCACTATAGTTCATCGCCGAATTGAGATGGTTAGAAACCTTTAGATGACATTCTTAATGTGATGTAACGTTTGTGTTTTTGTCTTAAATTAAACATTTTATCTATAACAAAGTGCACAATGTCATGTTTTGTTAAAAAACATCTAAAGTCGCTATGATAAATATGTTCTATTAGTGACATTTTTTTAGTTTGTCACTACTATCAAGCAAATATAGTGACACACACCTACGTCATTGAAAAAATTTTTTTGTTAGTATCATAATGTGCCAAACACAAATCCCAAAAGCCAAACTTAGACAGATAAATTTTTTTTGTATTCTTCTCTCGTGTTGGGACTAAGATGTTGAAATGAATCACACATCCGACTTTACCCTAAATAGCCATTACGAAATGGCCAGTTGACTTGGAGTCACAATTAATAGACTTTGGCTAGGGGAGAGTTCATATTTTGATGGTTATAAAACTCTCGTGAACAAACTCTGAGGTCCGTCTAATAACCAGAGATTCATATGAAAAAGGTTTAGGGTTAGTTATGCATGAAGTGAGGCATGTCTCTACCATGATGCTCGTAAATTATTACCTATTAATTATGTCTTATCCAATTCTTGATTAAAATTGGTTTCAATTTTTTGGTATTTAATTATAATTCCCACATTTGAATTTATATGGAATTAAAATTACTTTTTTGGTTTCAAGTAAATTGCGTTTCCTTCAGTTTTGAAAATCAAAATATTTTTCATACCTTTCTGAAAAGCCTGGAGGATAACGGCAATTTTATTTCTAGAGAAAAATTAAAAAATTTTCATTTCTTTATTTAAAGAAGGTATTCCTTTATTTAAAATAATCGATGAGGTGACTTCCATATACTGAAAGAACAACTATAGATTATTTTAACTCAGAATATCACCTTGGATTTTATAAAAATGTGTATTATAATTAATAAAAACATACTAGGCTTTTTAACAAAATAACACCTAAAAAGACTGTAAAGTACATGCATTGACTTGAAGGTTCTTACATGACCCTAATAGACATGTATCAACACTAAGGTTCTTACATATGCTAGAATCGATTTTAAGGTATTATTATCAAAATAACCCTAATGGACATGTTTTGACATCAAGGTTCCTACATGATCGTAGCCTTAATTTTAAGGTATTATTACTGAAACGATCCTAATGGACATATTTTGACACGAAGGTTCCCAATGACACTAAAATGATGAAAATTCCTATAATGACCCTGAAATGCATGAAAATTGCATAATCGTAACAATAACATGGAAAATGTTCTAAACGACCTTAAAATGCATGAAATGGCATGATTGGCCCTAAATCATGGAAAATGATTAAAATGATCCTAAAATGCATGAGTAGGTACCTAATTTCGTCTGAGCCTTTTCCAAGTAAAGGGAGCGTTATCCGAGACTGTAGATGAAACACACCTATCTCTCTTCCCACACCACTTTCTTACATCATGGAATTTAATTGGAAGGTTATAAAATAAAATAATAAAAAAAATAGGGATGACTAATAGAAATGTCCATGGGTGGGGCCGAGTTGGATCATGGCCCAAAAAAATTTGAAATCTTTACCCAGGTCTTTTTTAGCCCATCTGATTAAAAATTTATTTTTTACTAATATTTATATATTTTATAATTAAATTTAAATAAAAAATATTATTTTAATATAAAACATTGTTTTGAGCCAGCCAGGATAGCTTAAAATGTGAAAATGCAGTTTTAGGCTCGACAAGGCTTGGCCTATCGGTCCGGATAGGCTGCTCGGCCTATGGATAGGTCTAATAACTCCTAAATGTCGTATTGCCAGGCACTATAGGTGACATGGTGTTAGGTGAAAATTTTTTTTTAGGGTAGGAGTTTGAAATACCTAAAGACTGTACCAAAAAAATGTAAAAAAAATATCATTTTCATGAATTTCATGAAGATGGATCGATACATTAATGTGTATCGATACAGTGTTGAGTTTTCTAGGGTTTTTGGTTTTAGAAAAACACCCGTATCAATAGAAACACCAATGTATCGATATTACATTCAATTTTTCACTACAAACAAGCTTTTTCACCGAAGTTTTCTTACATTTCTTCTTCCAAGTGGCCTTGGATCACTTAATAACCCTACAAGAGGTCCTTTACAAACTTTTTTTACATTGAAACATAGGCATGAGAACCACCTATATGGATTATGCCATTAAAGCTTAAATGCACTTAGGATAAATGAGTTTAATGCTCAGATCATACATGGGAACTCAATGGCATCTAGTTTGGTTATTTTCTTACTATTTTGAGTCTAGTTCAACTAATTTCAATGGATGGCTATTTTGAGTCAAAAGTTAAAACATCTTTCTTACATAGAGCCAAGACATAGCCATTTGGAATGAGGGTTCTCTTTAAGGGCATACAATTCAAATTGTTCACCAAACTGAATTGAAAACATGTTCCATTTAGAAAGGTTTCAACCCTTGATCACCACTTAGCCTGGTAGAGAGATTGCTTGGAAACAAGCTTGGTTGAGTTGTCAAAATGTGATGAACTGGCATAAGAATAAGATGATCAACCAAAAGGGGGTTAGAAATAGCTTAGAAATGTTCATTAGGGGGATCCCTTCAGTTTTCAACTAAGAAAAAAACCAGAGAGCAAAAAAAAAAAAGAGAGAGAAAAAAAAGAAAGAAAAGGTGATAGCTTCAGGATTCTATCTAAGGTTATTTTCTTTCATCTTTTACTCTTATTTTGTATCTTCTTTTCTCTTTTATGATAGCTTGATGATCCTAAGCGGTGCTTAGGGGATGATTTATTCCAAGGTGTAGGAATCGAGTTATGGGACAAATCTTGAGCTATGACATCAAACCACCATATTTTATTATTCTTTAGTATTTTTTGTTAAAGTTGCTATAAAAACCAAGTTTTTTATGAAGAAAGTTTGTGTTTCCAAATGTTTTATGTTGATTTTCTTAGTTTCATGTAAGTTTTCATCATATATTTGATTATGGCTTTATTTTTATGTTATCTTTATTTCATAATGAGTATGATACATGCATTTTAAGGTATCTCCATGCATTATTGTCATGTTTACATGTCTATGCATTTTCCATGAATATATTGTGCTTATGGCAACATTATCATGCATATTTGTAAATCCATGTATATTCAAGTTAATATGGTGTTTTGAAAGTAAAATCATGTATGATGCAATTTTAGTATGATTGTTGGTGAAAAATGATGCTTAGATGTGTATTTAGGAGTGTTAGAAATTTTAGGGACCATTTTGTAATTTTCCCATAATGATTCTATGCATATCAGTGGCCATTTTGCAACCTCCATGCATTTCTATGTCATTTTTCATGGCCTAGGTTTTTTTATGTCATTTCATGTCATTTTAGACATTTTCCATAATTTAGGGATTCCCATGCATTTTTATGACATTATAGTAATTTTTCATAACTTAAGGACTCCATGCATTTTTTATGTCATTTAGGTCATTTTCCATGATCTATAGATTTTAATGCAAATTTCATGTATTTTGATATCATTTAGGCCATTTTCTATGACTTAGGGACTTTGGTGCAATTTTATGAATTTCAATGTCATTTAAGTCATTTTCCATATGCAAGGGATTTTGGTGAAATTTCATGAATTTTAGAGATATTAAGTCATTTTTTATGACTCAGACATTACTATGCAAAATTTCAAGACCATTCCATAGTGTCCACGCATGTTAGGTCTACTTAAATTATTTTCCATAATCAAAGGGTTATTCAACAATTTCATGTATGTACTTTAGGGTCATTTTTATGATGTTATGTTTTAAATTTAATATGTTTATATGTTAATTATAATATAATATTTTCAAAAAAATTAAGGTAATATCCCTAAGTTAAAATAGTCTATAAGTGTGCTTCTAGTATATAGAAGTCACCTCATCGATTATTTTATACAAAAGACTACCCTCTCTAAACAAGTAAATTAAAATTTTCAATTTTTCCAAAAGTAAAAACTTCTATATTGCTTCAGGATTTTTGGAAAGGTGCTAAAAATATTTTAATTTTCAAAAAAATATAAAAATCCTATTTACTTAAAATGGAAAATAATACTAATTGTAAATAATTTAAAAAATATGGAATTGTAATTAAATATAAAAAAAATCATAATCGAGACTTTAGCTAACATGTAATTAAGAGGTATCAATTTTTAGGCATCATGAGAGGGATCGATCCTTACTCTTAATTGTAGCCTACTATTGAACCCTTTCACATGAACTCTAATATAAATGTTGACTTTAGAGCTTGTTTTTGAGGATTTTGTAACACTTAAAATATGAGCTCTGATAGGTGACCAAATCTCACCTAACCAAAACAAGATTAGTGGTGACTCCAAGATGTTTGGTCATTTCGTATTGACCATTTAGGGTTAAGTTGGACGAGTGATTCATCTGACAATTCAATCCCATCCAAGTCTGGTGTGCCTGATTCGCATTTGGCCACATTACAACGACATGAATTTGTAGAATGGTCTTTAAATCATTAAAAATGACTAAAATGACCTTAAAATGCATGAATTTTCATAATTTATGCCTAAATCATGGAAAATGATGACAATGGTGCTCAGATGCATAAAATTAACATAATAACGCCTAAATCATATAAATTGACTAAAATGGTGCTAAAATGCATGAAATTACATAGCAAACCCTAAATCATGAAAAATGACTAAAATGATACTAAAATGCATGAAATTACATAGCGAACCCTAAATCATGAAAAATGACTAAAATAGTTCTAAAATGCATAAAAAAGCATAAAAGTCCCTAAAACATGGATAATGCCTAAAATGGCCCTAAAATGCATGAAATTACATAATAGTCCTTAAATCATGGAGAATGACTAAAATGGTTCTAAAATGCATGAAATAGCATAAAGTTCCTGAAACATTGATAATACCTAAAATAGCTGAAATTACATAATAATCCTCAAAACATGAAAAATGACTAGTGTGACCCTAAAATACATGCAATTGCATAAAAGTACCTAAAACACGAAAAATGACTAGAATGGCCCCAAGATGCATGAAATTACATAATAGGCCTTAATATACATGAAAACATGGTGAGAAAATTGCAAAATGACCCTTTAAAGTTTCTACCACCCCCAATATGCAACCATAAACATTAGTTTCTTCTAACAAACATACAAATATGGCATCATATCTGATTTTTATGGACAAAATATTCCATCAACATGATTATACATGAATACCTTAATATGCATGATAATGTTAACATAATCACAATATTTTCATAAAAAATGCATTGGCATGTAAATCATGATTACAATGCATGTAAATGTCATAAAATGCATCATAACATGGAATATGAGTAACATAGAAAGTCCAAACTAAATTGAAACATGAAAAAAAAATGAAAACCATATAAACGTTAAGAAACTTAATATGAAACACTAGGAAAACAAGTTTTCTTAGTGGAAATTTAATTTTTAAGAAACTTTTAACAAAGATCATAAAAAACATAAAATGAAATATTTGGAGATCATAGCTCAAGATTTGGCTGTAAACATGATTTTTACACCATTGGCTCAAATCATCACCTAAGCATGGCTTAGGATCCTTAAGTTCACATTAGACGAATATCAATACATTTAGTGTTTGTATCAATACAACAACTTGTAGAATAGAAAAATCCATAAAACCTGACATGTATTGATACAATGTCACATTGTTTCAATACTTGTATCAATACAATGTGGCTCTATATCGATACAATGGCATGCTTCAAGCATAAAATGATCAAAACCTAACAATGTATAGATACATTAATGAAATGTGTACATACATCTTCATGAATTTCATAAAAATGATATTTTTTTACCTTTTAAGGGTTTCCAATTAACTACAATGCCAAGTCTCAGCGCTACCCCCTTTTTTTCCTCCTAGTAACACAACACTTGATGGTCTCTTCTTTTTAATGACCTTCCAATTAAGTCCTAGGATGCCAGAAAGTGGTCCAGGAAAGAGGCACATTTTATCCTGAAATCTCAAATTGAGCATGATTTGCTTGGAAAGGGCTTAGACAAAATTAGATGTCTGCAATTAGTAACAATACAATTTCGCAACATAAAGGTATAATATTAAATGAAGATTTAAGTAAGGTTAAAATTTTTTAAGTGATTAGATGATATTATTCATCTAGCTCTAATACAATTAAATCAATGTAATTTATAAGGGATAATAATTTATTTGTCACATATATATAACATAATTGATGTCATAAAATAAAGGAGATAAATTACGAAAACATTATGTACTAATTATATTTGTTATATGAGAAATTTATTTTTCAATTAAATAAAAATAGAATAAAGTTAGAAACAATAATTACAAAAAAAATCATTTGTGACTATTTGATAGGTCAAAAATTTTATATTATGTCATTAGAAATTTTCATGTTATAAATCTATATTTACCTAATACTTTTTGTAGACGCTTGATTCTCTCCGAACCCTTCTCGAATCACTTGTGCTCAATTCGAGACCTTAGATGAAAAGCAACTCTCCCTCTTCCCTGATCAATTTTTTATATTTAGAGACCTGATTGCAAGATTTGGAATGTTCGAGGACTAACTTGAACAAATGGAAACATTTAGAAGGTCAAAACATGACACTGTTATGCAAATCACAAAGATGTATTGATACATTTAGGTTAGGTGTCGATATTGCATATATGTTCATGAGTTTTCAGTCCTTATAAAGCAAATATATTGATACATTTGCATAATGTATCAATACATTATGCGTTTGTATCAATACATCATTGAGTTTGGGTGATTTTGGGCTACTGGGAACCATTCGTATCGATACATTATACAATGTCTCAATACCTTACAAAATGCATCAATACCTTGCAAAATGCATCAATACATCATGAATTTTTGGCAAGAACAAGTTATTTGATCTAAGTTTGCTAGCATTTCACCTTCCTAACCACTCCAAATAACCTAAAACCATTTCATAATCATGTAAGTGATATTTTGCTAACATTTTTTTACATCAAAATAAAAATGAGTATGAGCTTGTAAACCTTTCATTTACCTAAAGCCATTGAAGCTTAAATGGACTTGATTTAAGTGGAATTAATACTCTAACCATGTTGGAATGCTTATGGATTTGTAATCTAATTATCTTCCAACTATTTCAAGTCTTGTTTGATTGAAATGCAATGGAACGCTATTTTTAGTTTAAGTTAAAAGCTCTTTCTTGCATGGGTTAAAGATATGCCCATTTCAAGTGAATGGTCATTTGTAGGACATACATCTTAGGTTGGCAACCTGAACAAGCTAAGTCCATGCTCCATTTAGAAGGATTTCTGCCTTTGATTAAATCACTCAGTGGTTTAGGGAGATATCTTACAAGCAAGCTTACATGAGGTGTCAACAAATCATCGGTAGTACATAAGGATAAAGGCTGATTAGCGAAGAGGGTTTTTAAACCCTTAGAGCATCCAAAAGTAGGAGGAGGGTTGGTTCTTAACTTAAGAAAACAAGAAATGAAAAAGAGAGAAAGGAAAAAAAGAAAGAAAAGAAGAATGGAAAAAAAGTTTCTTCAAGGCTATTCAAGGTGGTTTCTTTATTTACTTTCTAACTTTATTCTTGTATATTTCCTCTTCCCTTCTTGTGAGTTTAAGGATCCTAAACCATGCCTTAGGTGATGGGTCTAAGCCAAAGGTGTGAAAACATGTTTATGGCCAAATCTTGAGCTATAATCTTTAAATATTTTATCTTTATTTATTTATTTTTTTGATGATTTTTGTTTAAAGTTTTATAAAAATCAACTTTCAATCAAGAAAACTTGTTTTATAGATTTCAAAGTAAGTTTACATGATTTACAGTTGTTTCTAATATGTGGTTTTCTTTGTTATTACCTTTGTTGGTTATCCTATGTCGTGCATTTTTCATGTTATGTTACCTGCATTATAAGCCATTTTCACGTCATATGCTTATGAATTCCATGCCCATGTCATTTCTGTGAAAGAACTGTAATGATGATTATATTTCCACGCATGTAAAGGATTCATGTATATTTATGTTGGTTTGATTCATGTAAGGGATTCATGTATGTTTAAGTCATTTCTATAAAAGAATTGTTATTGCCACATTTATGTGCTTGTTGGGAGAAAAAGTTGTTTTAGAATGTATTTTGGAAGTTGGTAACCTTTAGGCTCATTCTGCAAATTTAGGTAATATTTACATTAATATTGAGTCCTTAAGGACTTGTGGGAACTTTCACATCAATACATGTCCATTAGGGGTATTTAGGTAATATATTATATTAAAAATGAGTCCACAGGATCATATGAGAACTTTCATGTCGATCCATGTCCTTTAATGTCTTTTAGGTGCTATTATGCTAAAAAACCTAATAGAATTTTATCAGTTATAATACATGTTTTTAACAAACTCTGAGGCAATATTCGCAAGTTAAAATAGTTCATAGATATGCTTCCAGCAAATGGAAGTTATCTCATTTATTATTTTAAACAAAATAATAACCTCTCTAAATAAGGAAGTCAAAATATTTAAGTTTTTCAGAGGAATAAAACTTTCTTATTCCTTTACGATTTTTGGAGCGTTGCAAAAATATTTTGATTTTCAAAATCAATTGAAACCTGATTTACTTGAAATTGGAATAATAACCTTGCTTTTAAACAATTTCAAGATATGGGAATTATATTTAAATACCAAAAATTAAAATCGATTATGATCTAGATTGAGGATTAAATATTATCTGCTAAGTACCAATTTACGGGCTTTACGAAAAGGATACGTCTCATGCTACGTGTAACCAACTCCCGAACCCTTTTCAAGTAATCTTTGGTTACTCTGCAACTTCATAGTTTGTTTTAGAGGGTTTTGTAGTCCTCAAAGGATAAACTTCGGCAATTAACCAATCTCATATAGCCAAAACAAATTAATGGTGACTCCAAGTTAATTAACTATTACAAAATGACCATTTAAGGTTAAATCGGATGAAAGAATCATCCCGACAATTAAATCCCATCTCAATACGAGAAAAGAGAATCATCCCGACAATTAAATCCCATCTCAATACGAGAAATGAGAGTAAGAAATTTATCTAAGTTTGATGTGTTGGATTTGCATTCGGTACATTACAACAGCTAGGATTTTGTAATCCTTAAAAGACGTACTTCAATAGATGATCAATCTCACCTAATCAAAACAAAATGGTGGCAACTCTAAGTTAATTAGCTATTACGAAATGGCCATTTAAAATTAAGTTGGATGAACAATTCATCGCTATAATAAAAAGCTAAGAAATTAATCCGTCTAAGTCTGACTTATCAAATTCATGTTGGGTATGCTGCAACATCTTGCTAGGATTTTGTAATCCTTAAAAGACGTACTTCAATAAATGATTAATCACACCTAATCAAAACAAAATTGTAGCAACTCTAAGTTAATTAGCTATTACGAAATGACCATTTAAAATTAAGTTGGATGAACAATTCATCGTTATAATAAAGAGCTAAGAAATTAATCCATCTAAGTCTGACTTATCAAATTCACCTTGGGTATGCTGCAACATCTTTAATATACATAATATTTTTATTGTAACATGTATAAAAATTATTTTATCTTTTCGATGATTCAAAATGTGCAAAGATAAAAATCCTTATAATTTTTTATTATAATTTCTTAGGTGATTTTTATTTTTGATCATCTAAACCAATATGCTTATAAGTTTTATTGCTTATCTAATTTCATAATTCTAAAAAATGTTTCTTTTTGTTTAAAATTTTAAAAAATTAATGTACCTCATAGTATTTGTTTTGCTAAGCTCCTGTTCACGACCAAAGGAAGTAACTAATTATTTTACAAGTTAACGAGACTCCTTGTGTGTTTATTACACACGTTTTACGTGCACATATATTTATAATTGTATTAAATCTCTATATATATTTTATGCTGATATATGACAATAGTCATGCAATGTAAAATAAAAAATATTATAAATATTTATAGTTATTAAAAATTAAATTTCTTCCAAATATTATTTTTTTATTTATTTTGCATAATTAAGACAAATCACTTAAAAAAATCAGTGATATAATAAATTGCTTCTAACTCTAATCTACATCACATTGCATAACAATACTCATATTTTAATTTTCAGATACACTTTTTACTGCTAAACCAAACTTGCGACGTAAATATATATATATATGCATATATATATATTATTTTTATTATTCCCTCTTGCCAAAACCCAACAATATAAAATAACACTTTAACAAAATACCCTATTTTTATTAGTCCCTATCGGCTAAATTGAAGTTGCTGGTTTCCTATCCTCCGTTATATGTTAATATTCTCCATATTATCTACAGAACACCTTTCATTTTTGCCCTTCATTTTTTCTATTTTGGCTTTGCTTTTAACTTTTCAACAACTTCAGATTAAGCCTTTTAAGTTTCTCCCTTGCTCTCGTTCTTAATAAATATATATATATATATATATATATAAATGGAAAGCTTTATAATAATTTTATCATTTTATGCTAGGGTGTTAGTATTCAATCTTAGAAATCATGTAAGTTCCGGCTTTTGTTAGAGACTGGTCCAATCAACTTCGTTCCCCGAAAAACCTCCGTAAACTGAGTTAGCTTGACCATAAGGCTAAAGAATAGTCCTTAGATTACTTTTAGCCTAGCAAGGTTAGGTTAAAAAGAGATGGTGTTCGATGACATTTCATTTGTTGAAATAATTTCCGATTCTTCCACCAATCAGATACAATTTCTTTCAAACCGATTCTTTGACCAATCAATCAATCCGGTACACTCTTTTTCAACAACGTTCATAACCAAGACTAATGGTGGGACAGCAATCGTTCGGTTAAAAATATAAAATAAAATAAATTCTAAATTGAGTTTTACCATTTCTATTTCGTTGCATATGAAACACCAAATACATTTTTCTTTTCCCTTTTAAACGGCAAATCTATTATGGCAGTTACAACAAATCCAATTTCGTATGGTATTAGAATCACTCGCCCGATTGCTATTGCAACTTTGCAATGTAATGTTTAGTTTTATTCAGCCAAATATTCAAAAACAGCAAAAGTGTAAACACCAACTTCTTCCTTCCACTAAAAAAAAAAATTGCTCAAAATTCTTGCAATTGTTTTGTTACATTTGAACTGCAAAGATTCATTGTCTTGTCTGTCTACTCCAGCAATCTATTTCCACCAAAATCCTATGGTTTATCCCGATTTCAACATTTAATCGACAACGAAAATAAAGCATATTCTACTCCAAACAGATTAATTGTTGCTACAATGAAAAGATTAGATACCTTCTTCGCTTTCCTTTCTACGTATCTGCTTTTAGTAGCCGTATCCTGACATAATTGATGTCCCGACAAGTTAGTAGTAGATACTGATATACACAAAAATAAGGAGCAAGAAAGTAGTGTTGCATTTCTAGTCACTTTAAATTCTGAAAGTGCAAACCTGAATTATCCATCGGGTTGCCAACAGGCGCAGGCTCGGGCTCCTTTATCTCAACAACTACGCAATCAGACATCAAGAAAGTCTTAGCCACCGAAGCTGCATGCTCCAGACAACATCTGACCACCTACATTTAAGAGAAATTGTCATTTCTCAGTTTTCAATAACAAATTCACTTGCCTATAACCATAACCGAGGTTGGGAAAAGAAACTTGGTTTAATATGCAAGCAACAGTTACTAAGCTGGAAATTGCATCTTTTACTCCATTTCAAACTGAACATACATATTATTATTTTAGGATGTTCGAAAATAATATCCACTTTTAAAATCGAAAACATCTTTCCAAAAACTAGGCTTAGCCCAATATGGTTCACCACCCACCTCCATTATGAAGCAGATTCTTACAAACCTTACAAATTCCTTCGGCCAATTCTCCTCCCCTAACCTTTTGGTTCCGTCAAAAAACACATCTTTCTAAATTTGCATTGAAATACTAATTTTAGGCAAGTCCCACTAGCTTTAAATGAACTTAAAAAGGTAAAAGTTGTAAAATTAAGGACAAAATATCACTTCTCTTTTAAAACTTATGCTATTTGGCAAATGAACATTCCAATACAGTGGGAGTAAAAAAAATAAAAAAGAAATAGATGTAGAGCCTAATAAAGGAACTAACCTTGGTTGGATCAATAATTCCTGCAGCAATAAGATCCTCATAGTTTCCAGTGGCAGCATTGAATCCATATTTAGGGTTATCATTGGAGAGCACCTGCAAATAATTAAATAACGGACGGAAAAACTTTTGTCAGCAAACTACATAAATTGGAAGAGTAAGGTTCATGGTGCCTTGTAACAATTATATCTCATACCTTCTCGCTCACCACACTTCCATTAACACCAGCATTCTTAGCAATCAATTTTAGAGGGTAACTCAAAGCTCTTTTAACAATATCTGCTCCAACCTATAGAAATCAAGATATTAAGGGAAGTTTATCAACAGCCAAGTATGGAACCACAAAAACATTCTGAACCCATAAATAGTTTTAAGCGTTTTGTAAGCTAAAAAGACAAGGAGGTTTACCTTTTCTTCATCATTATCAAGCGAATCCTTGATAGAATCCACCTTAGAAGCAAGTCTCAGCAAAGTACATCCACCACCAACAACAATACCTTCCTCAACTGCTGCCTGAAAATTGATTTGCACTTTTATACAGTGTTGAAGGGCAAAATTACAACACAAAATCATCATGACAAGCTATGAGAAGTATTACCTTAGTGGCATTAAGAGCATCTTCTACTCTCAATTTCTTCTCTTTAAGCTCTGTTTCAGTTTGAGCTCCAACCTTCAAAATTACAAAAGAACATTACATAAAAAATTAGATATAAATAATATATAATTTCTCAAATTAAATTTCAATTAGATAAGCTGCATAGAATGTTTCTTCAACTAACTAGAGGTTACCTGTATCACTGCTACACCACCAGATAACTTGGCAATCCTTTCATTAAGTTTTTCCTTCTCATAGTCTTGTTCTGCAGCCTGCATTAAAGTAGTAACGCCTTAGGCATTGCAAGAACAAGAAGTATGCAAGAAAGACTTGTAAATTGTGTGCATGCCTGTGCATGTTTGTGCATATTAGACTATTAGCACAAACTTAAATGACAACCTCAATAAGATTTCTAATCTGTGCAACTCGTTTGTTTACTGCTTCCTGGGTGCTTCCATCACCCACAATGGTGGTAGTATCCTTGGTAAGCACCACTTTAGAAGCATGGCCTAAGACCTCTTTGCCAGCTTTGTCCAAGGAAAGCCCAACCTCATCTCTGATAACAGTACCTGCGCAAAAATGGTAGAATCTCTCAATAACTTGGACTAAGATGTGCATGTAAAGATTAGCGGATGAGTGGTGTGCATGTAGTGCAAGCCAGATTGTGCATGCCTTCTGTGTGAGAGAAGGAAAGCATTGTGAACAGTAAATTATTGCGCATGAAAAATTAAATGAAAAATACAAGACATATACAAACCTCCAGTGAGAATAGCAATGTCATCAAGGTATTGGCTCTTGCGTTCTCCAAAACCAGGAGCTTTGAGAGCAGCAATCTTCAGAGCACCTCTAAGCTTGTTCACAACCAGAGTTGCTAAGGCTTCCTGTTCAATGTCTTCAGCAATTATCAAAATTGGATATCCACCTCTAATAGCATCTTCCAAGACGTTGATAAGATCTCTTGCATTTGTTATTTTCTTATCAACCAGTAACAACTGCAAAGAGAAAGCACACGGAATTGTCAACATTCAATGTGGAAAAGGTTTATGATATTAAAATGCTAATTTCAAATTCATGATTATAACGTGTACCTTGCAATTCTCATATTCTACTGCCATTTTCTCACTATCAGTAACAAAATAAGGTGAGATATAACCACGATCAAATTGCATCCCTTCAACAACATAGAGGCTATTCTCGGCACTTTTTCCCTCCTCTAGGGTAACCACACCCTTTCGACCGACTTTACTCAAGGCTTCAGCAATCATATTTCCTACTTCGTAGTTGTTCCCAGCACTAACAGCTGCCACATCCGCCAGTTCACTGTCTTCAACCTGAATCCCATGGCACACTTGTCATATTCCGTTTAAACAGTAAAGTACAGAAGAATATAAAAGTGAGTGAGAATTAAGATTACCTCTTTTGAAATAGCCTTAAGCTCAGACACTAAAGCCTTTGTGGTCTTCTCAATGCCCCTAGTGATTAAGACAGGATTTGCACCAGCTGCCACCACCTGAATAACAATCACACTTAGCAATTACTACAAAGAGCAGGAAAATGTCTAAAGTACAACTCTCTTATATACTCAAACATAATAATGGGAAGATAGATGAACAAACCTTGACACCTTCAGCAATCAGACCTTGTGCAAGAACAACTGATGTTGTCGTTCCATCACCAGCCAAGTCATTTGTCTTAGCAGCCGCCTGTCTTACTAACTTAGCCCCAATATTCTCAACAGGGTCCTCCAACTCAACCTTGAAATTGATACAGGCACAGCAGTCAATCAATAATTGACAAGCCATAAGTGAAACATTTAAACTGAAAATAATTAAAACTTTTCATTAATCCAGAAGTAAAACAAACATCTCGCAATCAATTCTAATCTCAACTTTGATTGCTGGGTAGAGCAAGAGCATACCTCCTTAGCCACTGTCACACCATCATTAACAATTTTCGGGGAGCCATATTTGCTTTCTAGAACAACATTCCGGCCTTTTGGTCCAAGAGTAACTCCAACCAAATCAGCAAGCTTGTTTACACCAGTCTACAACAAAAGAAAATAAAGTAAGATCAAGCAAACACATAAAGGCTCTTAACTTCAGTTAAACACTACCCAGGCACTAATAATCAGCAATTGAAACACAAACTCACTTGCAATTTCTTTATGGCTGACCCATCCTTGTTGAAATGCAGCTCTTTTGCTGCTGAAATCATGGGCAAACGAGATCTCCTAAGAACAACATTTCGTCTATTACTGCCAAAAGTGGTTGAAGAAATGGAAGCAAAAGATGACAATCTGTTGGAAGAAGATGCAAGCCTCTTATCCATGACCCGACCATTAGGAGCAACGAATGAGCCAACTGAATACATGGTTGTGAAAGTGGATGCCATCTACTCTTTTATGAAACTGAAAGATATTCAACACCATGCTATTAGAATCAAGGCTAGCTCCAATGTAAATTAATGAGTATCATAACAAAGATTTCCAAGGACAATTAAAGTTGAAATCAGATTTTCATCTTCTACAACTCGAAAAAATCATTAAAGAAAAAACAAATGAAGCTGAAACATCACCGTTAGAACCAATTAAAAAAAACATATTTTTAAGCATTTCAAATTCCAAACACATGTAAATATAAAGAAAAATAATAAGGATAACGGAGGAGTAATATACCTTAAATTTGCTCAAAATGAAAGCAAAATTCTGGGGAAAATAAAGAAATAAAGATTAGTATAAAAAATAAATAAAAAAACTAGCAAAGATAAATAAAAGAGAGAGAGAGAGGAGCAAATGCAGGAAGAAGGAACAACAACGCTGGTGGGAAGAAGAGGAAAGGAAGAAGAAAATGCAGAGGAGAGGAGAGAACGATGTGAAAGGGGAGGCGGCAGACAGTGGCCGGAGGTAAGTGTCACGGTGCCGAGAATCAGTCTGTGCCCTTCAAGTGCCACACAGGCTTAGAGCTTACGTCCCCGTGACATAGGGACGAGCCAAAGTGACGATGAATGGCAGGTATTGCAGCTGGCAAGGGAAGCCAGTAAGAGGTGACGTAGGAAGGGGCGGGCCACCGTCACCTTGAGGTCTTTGCCGCTGCTGCTAGGGAAAGGGAGGAAAAGAAAGAAGGGAAGTCAGTTCTTTACCTTTAGGTTTTTGGTTGAGGAGGGTTTATGCTTTGCTCTGCTGAAACGCTATCGCCATTTCCGATTATAAATTGTCAGCAAAACCTAATGTAGTTTAATCTGGACCGTTGGATTTCTCCGTTTGTAATCAATTCAGTTGTCACATTTTCCGTCTTTTTCTCGTGGAACCATCTAGAATTTTATCTTTTGTAACAATTCTAGAAAAGGATATTAAATAGAACTTATTTTAAGTTCACGTCAGGTGCAAAAAGAATTTCATGAACACTTTCTTTAATAATTTATTTACAGTACAACAAAGTTTGTAATTAAACTGGTGACCACACTCAAATAATATCAATTAAATAAAAAATTAATTTAAAATTAAATAAAATTATTTTAGAAAATGCTAATTAGGGTGTATTGACTTTTGTGGATGATAATAAAAAATAAGAAAAATAATTTTTTAAAAAAGTAAAAGAAAAGGTGTAAAAAATTGAAGAATTAACTTAACAACATAAACAGATTTTTTAAATGAAGAAAAATAGGTGAAGTGATTTTATATTTTTTTTTTGAAAAAAATAAATTATTAATATAATCTCATTAATGTATATTATTTTTTATTATATAATTTTGGTTTTTTCTATTAATTTCTTAAATGAGTTTATATCACTTAACTCGAGATATTAATTCAATCACGAATTTTATATATAATATTATATTTTAAAGTGCATGAAAAAGTTTTTTTTTAAAAAAGAAAATTATTGAATTTTTATAAAATCATAAATTAAAAATATAAGTGAATAGTTATATGTAAAAGAATTCTATACTATAAAATGTTTAGCTAGGTTTGATATCACAAATCAAGTAACACTAATTCAATTAAGTAAAATAAAAAAAATAATAATAAATCAAAACAATAATAAAATAAGATATTTATATCTTTCAATTTTTATTCTTATAAAAAAACTATCTACTTCTTTAAAACATTTTTCACCTTCCATAAAAGAGAAATTCTGTGGATCAAAGTTCTCTTAATAAATAGGGTGATTCCACAAATTTTTATTTGTGGGGGCAACATAAACACACACGAAAA
>JBBYHL010000002.1:3011519-3029407 GCA_038381835.1 Adansonia madagascariensis | reverse complement strand
GGTTTACCCGTTGGCCTGAAGGGGCTAATCCTACAATCCGAAATCTGAAAATTTTCGCTAAACAATTGGAGATCTGTTGTGGGAATAGATAGAGATTGGAGAGTGATGACGGAGGTGGCGACGGCGACGGCGGCCGCGACTGGGACGGCCACGGCCACGGCGACCGTGACGACGACGACGACTAAAGAACTGAGTCCGGAAGAAGAGAGGGTTTTAATCAGAGACATTGCCATTTCCTCTGAAGCTAACACCAAAGAAGGCGATTCCTTTTTCCTTATCACTCAAAAGTTAATATCTTTCTCTCTTTTTTCTTTTTATAATTCATTTTTAAGCGATTTGATTCTTTTTTTTGAACTCTCTCTCTCTCTCTTGAAAAATAGATGGTGGCAACTCTGGATTGATTATGTGAACCAGGAGCAGCAGCCTAATAACAACAACGAGGGAGGCTCTTCTTTGTCATGGAATTCGGATTCACCTGGTTTGAGTATTTCAAAAAGGCCTTCGGGAATTGATAATTCTGATTTGATATCCGATGGGCCATTGGAGGACGCAAACTCTGATGATGGTGTTGAGATTCATGATACTTTGTTAGAAGGCCGTGACTATGTTTTGCTCCCTCAACAAGTTTGGGACCAACTCTATTCATGGTTAGTTAGATGGAAACAGTTTCTTTGAAATATTTTGGGGTTCTGTTAAGAATTATTTGCATGTAAAAGCTTATTGGTAAGTTTGTGTGGGTTACTTGTTTCAAATTAAGCAAATGAAATAACCCAATGTTGAATGTGCCAAGTATTTAAACAGGCCTGTGGTGTTTTTAAACTTAATTGCAGGTGTAGAAGATGATAATTATTTTGTGAATTGAAATCAACGCTAAGCTAGATAGGTTAACTGGAATTGTGTTAAGTATATAAACCTGTTTGTGGAGTTCTTAAGCTCAACGGCCTCTTTAGAAGATAATGATCCTCCTATGAATTCATATCATTTTCAGCACTAAGCTAAGCAAGTTTCTTTATGATGGATTGTCCTAGTTCTAGCAACTAAGTTAATGCTTCAATTACCATAGAAGGTTTATTTACGTAGTGATTTTGCGCAGAGTTTGTTGTTATAGCTACTAAAGGCAGCCTTGAATGGTCCATATTGAGAAGGGATTGTAGGCACAATTTTCAGAAAACATAATTCTTAGACATCGAAATGTTGTATTTTCCTTTATACATATTTATCTTAAGTTATCTCTGTAATTAAAAAAAAAAAGTTTGAAGTCTGCATATTTTTGTAGCTCCAGTATAGTCTTTTGTACATGATAAATTGTTAATGCGCCTAGCTATTTTGGAGGTTATGACCCTGTCCCCATAACCAAGTTTCAAGCTGATATATGCATTTATTATTATACAATTTTATACATTCATGTGTCTACTGGTTTTTAAAATTTATATTTGTACATGTATATGTTTATTATGATGCTGCATACATGTTTTTTGGGAATCTAAGCAGAAGATTCACTCTTGATGTCAACCGAGCAGAAACTTTGCCTGAAACCTTTGATAAATTTTTAAGTTTTATGTGTTTGTGCTAGAATAGGTCAAACTTTTTGATGCAGGGGTAAGAATCAAGAGGATACATGCAATCCACCAGAACCCTCTCAACCACCATTCTTTCCATTCTTCTGAATTTGGAATTTGGGTGAAATAAGAATGATCTCTCATAAAAAAATTTTTGATTGTATATGCTACTATCATATATATATGTGTATCTCACTTATAGAGGACATAATTATAGAAATAAATTATAAGTTAAACTGTCCTTGGTAGTCCTTCATCGTACAAGGTCTACACAATGTTTCTATCCATTTTCTTTCTTTCTGTTTAAATAATTCAAACAAGAAGAATCTTATCATCCTCATCTACCCCCTGGTGTTAGTGGTGGGAGCTGATATTACTGTCTCTTTACCATTTTATGGACAATGTTATAGTTGGCATGATTGTATTTATAATGATTTTCTGTATTGCTATTAAAATTGTGCATATGTTTCTTTTGATCTTGTTCTTTTAAATTTATCTATGATCGTCTCCCAAGCTATTGCTATATTTTAATTATGAAAGTTGCACTGTACATTGTCGATGTATTGAGGAATCTATTATGCTCTTTTGCTTTCAGGTATGGTGGTGGTCCAACACTGTCACGAAAAGTAATTAACTCAGGTCTTTCTCAGACAGAGTTCGCTGTAGAGGTTTATCCACTGCGTCTGCAACTTCTTGTGACACCGAAAGGTGATCGCTCTACCATAAGAATAAGTAAAAAGGTAAAATTTGAAAGTTATTTATGAGGCATCATTTATTCAGCTTTACTTCTGATCTCATTCTGCTTGATTAGAATAACTGATTTCTAACGATTGAATTATTTTGGACAGGAAACCATTGGTGAGCTTCACCGACGAGCGTGTGAGATTTTTCATCTCAACTTGGAACAAGTAATTTCAGATGCAAGATTATTTCCTTTTCTGTTCTTGTTATTCTTTTTTCATTTTCAGGTTCTTTAGCATATTTTTTTCCTTATATTTTCAGGTTTGTATTTGGGATTACTATGGTCATCGGAAGCATGCTTTGATGAATGACATGGATAAAACGCTGGATGATGCCAATATTCAGATGGATCAGGATGTGGGTCTTTTATTATTTATCATTTTACTACTAGTGTGTCTGTTATAAAGAAACTAGTTTAGCATAATTGGATTCTGCATTGATGTACAATTATGAAATGGATAGAATTTGAGGAAAAAATTTCATGCATTATATTAATGTGTAATTTGAATTTACAATTAAGATTTCTGTCAAATATGCTAAAAGCCAAAAAGAAATCATTTCAAAATCTGTGATTTTCCTGCCATCCTTAGTGACAGTATTATTTCTGAATCTGTGTAACAAACCGTCTTTTGTCATCTGTTGCCACTTGCTATATTGTGTCTTTGGAAACCTCAATTGTATTTTTCTCTGCTGTGAAGTTTAGGCCTTCACATTGCGGTTGATGCAGGTGATGCTAGGAGCATAATTTGAATACCTAAGTTTTATCTTTGTCTTTGGGTCTTCTGGCTGATGTTCTGTATGGTTGATTAAAGTTTATAATATGTACATATAGTTGAGAATTCTTAGTTGCTTTGATTAAGAGGCCATGAGGGGGGATAAAGTTTATTCGGCTGTTCAATTTCCAGAGTACTTGATTGTCAAAAGCATTTAGTAGAATTAATTTATCTATTTCTGTTGTGGATAAACTGAATGGAACTAATATAAAGATGTTTTAGGATGAATATAGATGCTATGGTGGTGCACAATTTATAGCTGCATTGGACGTAGAACCATCGACCACTATTATCCATGTCTGCACGATATGGAGTTTAAAATTGCTTGGAAATGTTCAATGGTTTTCATCAATGTACCTCTAATGTCATGGGTTTGCTATATGTGACCTTTGCTGCTGTGGACTCATGGGTTTGCTATATGTGACCTTTGCTGCTGTGGTGTTTGTCCACAGCTAAAAGTGGATGGCCCCCTTGATATGTTTTCATGGTGACTACTGCATACTAATTGTTATCTACTTCTGATATATCAGGCGTATCCACATTCCACCTCTTTGGTTTTCATCTAGTCTTTATATCTGTCTCAATGATGTACGGAATTATGTGTTTAATTATTTGTTTATTCTGAGAAAGTTCCTTTTAACTTGGCCGGTAAAAACATTTTCCTTTCTCTCCATCCGTGCACAATATTATGTATGCTCATACTTCTTAGACACAAAAATATGCAGATACATATTGGATAGAGTACAGAAATGGATGTGTATATGGGGATGGTTCTTGTTTTACTTGTTTTAGCATTAATTATTAATCTTTTCATGTTCTAACTTATTACTTTCTTGTCATCAATTTAAACAGATTCTAGTGGAGGTCCTTAACAATGTTAATGATACTGCATTAAATGGTGGTACAAGTTTTTCAGACAATGGATTTGCAAATAAGGACGCCACTTCTGTTCTTCTAGAGCCTTCTAAGTCAAGCTTATCGATTGCAGGAGGTCTGTCTGCGAACAAGATTGCATCCAGAGGTTATAGTGCAGAGCAATTGCAAAATCAGATCTTGAGTTATCCTGGTAAAGAATTGGATAACAATTATGGGAACAGTGGTGTTATTACTAGGGGGGCTTTTGGTGGTTTGACTGGGCTGCTGAATCTTGGAAATACTTGCTTCATGAATAGCGCCATACAGTGCCTTGTTCATACACCAGAGTTTGCTAGATACTTCCGGGAAGACTATCATCAGGAAATAAATTGGCAAAACCCTTTGGGCATGGTTGTAAGTTTCTGAACCCCAAAAATAGATCTGGTGTAATTCTTTTCTTAGAGTAATGACTCCTTGGAGAAGTTATAGTGGTGTGAATAGCATAATACAGTGCTTCCCCCCCTACACCCCGTCTTTGATCATATTTTTTGTGTATTATTAGTTCTAGTGGTGCTTGATCTTGTATTGGCTCGAGATCTTTCCCCTCATTAATTTGTGATGTAATTTTGGCATTTCATGCTGCTGCTAAACGTCTTAGTTTCTTATACCTATTATCTGATCTGTTTCTGAGCTAGACCACATTTTCTGTTCATATGTTTTGAAAACCATCATCTACGAGACGTGTGTTATTGCCTGTGTCTTGGTTTGAGCTGCTATAATTCTAGAATGTAGGAGATTAGTTTTGCTGTTGCCTTCCACGTAATTCCGTTTATCTATAACTGCTTTTGATATTTGAACAACATTTTCAAAGCATTCTCTCTTTCACGGGTTCAACTTTAATCCTATGGGAAGTCTTCTTGACCTTCCATCTGCAAGGATGAAGGTCTAAGACACTGGCTGACAAGTTAGTGCCTGAACTTCGTTAATTAGGTGTTATTGTTCTTTGATCTGCTCTAACTTTTACTACTTTCACATTGTAACATGGTATGCACGTATATTCATATTCATGTGTACTTATTCTTCCTCTGTGCTCTGCTTATTTGCAAAGAAGGTCTACAGTTCAAGGCCTAATAAAGTTTATAATTATTTTGCACATTGGGATTTAAACTAGTTGGGCGCTATGGAAAATTAACATATTGTTCTTTAGGAAAGATTTCAAATAACTGAAGAACCTATTTACATAACCTGGTATTCATAGATGAACATTATAGGACACTGGTTGTGTTTGTACAACCTGTGTGTCTTTCCTTGGCTCTACATGTCTTAGGATTTTTTTTTTTTTTTTAATATTTGGGAGTTTATATCACTTGATATTAAATATAGATGCACTTATAGAAATATTATATTTCTTCTTTTCCGTTATGAGAATCTATAGATGTTAAGTAAGTTGCTATGTCAAGTGTTTCAAAGTTGCCATTTTTGTGGTTGAGGTATTTGGTGGACCAAAAGCGTACAATGTTATATTTTGTAAGTTAATGTTAGAAATTGTGGTTAGTCAATTACTGATTCCAGCTGGCAACACATATATATAATGACTCCAGATTGTTCGTGTTTGGAATGTTAACATGATCTATAGTTGCTAGTCATTTTGGTGTCCTCTTCTTTAGATTTGTTGCTTTTAAGGGTTTTTGACTCATTAAAATTGATCAGCAGTGTTCAACTTTTGGTTGTGATATTTGACATTGTGTGAGGGGGTGCTCCCACCACACTGCACCCCAGCCCCAATATTTCACTGGACCCTCCGCGTGGTATGAAGATATGCGTATTCTATTAGACTTGTGGCTATGAAGGCTTTTTGGTTGTTGACACATGCATGATTCACCTTTAGAGATAAGCATCTGCTCTATCTAGGTTAAAGAATTACAGTAAGCAAATTGTAAAAGGCATGTGCCTCCAGCAGAATACGAAGTTGAGATTTGTACTTTCGCACACATTGCTAGCATTTAATGAAAAGTTAAAATGTCAAAAAATGGTGTGTTGAGCAATTGAAAAACACCAAACTGTGTTCATCCTTGTTTATCACTTGTATGAATGAGGCAAGAGAACATTCTGATGGAAAGAACTTGTTGGTGCCATACATTTCTGTTGACCTGTTTACTTGTAGTAATCATCTACATAATTTCTGCATGATGTGGTTAATATGGTTAAATGCACACAGACTCTTAGCAGAGCCGCTATGTGCATTATACGATTGTGAGCATGTAGAGCCCATGTTCATTGTCTAGATCACTAGAAGTTTCTGAGTATGACACTTATGTTTAATGCCATAAACTAACTATAGCACATTAATGGTGGGTGTATAGCATTCATATTTGGATAATATTTGGAGATTGCTTTAACCGAATCTTTTAGCAATGCTAACATTTTTCTGATGAGGAATTGTATCTGACTGAGTCAAAGGCATAAAGTACAAAGTGTGTGAAAAGAATTCATGCTTAAGTGAAGCAAGGCTCTAATTTCCAAAGTGGAAAAAAATTAATGTATGCAAATGGACACACGCATACTAGCTCTAGGTGTTTGTGCGTGTATGTACTGGTTATATCTGATAAGCTTAAAACAAATGCCCATGGAATTTTCTATTATGCAATGTATTATAAAGATCAGGCGTTATCCAAAAGTCATCACTGGTGTCTAGCTTAGATTTCCTTCAACTTCCATATCCTCTATATTGATAATCTTTCATGTCTTTCTCTTTGTGGTTTGATTGTGAAGTTCGTGCAAATGCTCTTAGTTTGCTAATGAAGGGTGCCTTTTCCTTTTCAAAAGGGTACTCCCTGGAGTCTAGCACTTGTACCTCTCTAAGGATTGTGGCATCTTTGCTGATTATTTGCGCTGACCATGCTTGCTTCCATGTGGTTGTTTCAGGTTGATAATAATCACTTTGTGCTGAAGTTAACATATTGTTTATGCTTAGTAGTATGTCAACCCTCCATGGGTGTGGGCAGAGATCGTTGCACATATTTGTAGGCAATGAACCTCACTGCCAGAAACTTTCTGTGTCCCATATACTGATTACAGAGATAGCCTGAAGCTTTTGTAGTGTTATGTTCTAAGGTTAAATATGACTAAATGTGTGCTTTACGAACTCTTTTCTTTTTATAGGCTATCCATTGAAAAGAAGGTAGATTGTGTTATTCTATGGAAATGTCCTACCTTTATTCTTTAGTACATACCATAGAAAGCATTATTTAGTTAGAACGTGGAAAATATGTGCATTATCATTTTGCATATATGTTTAAACTTTGGTGTTACTGGACTATTTGTTATTTAAATCTCATGCTTTTTTTTAATTGGAAGAGCTTAGCTTGGTTGTATAACTAATATGTTAAGCTGATCTGTTCCCATGTAGGGTGAGCTTGCTCTGGCATTTGGTGAGTTGCTGAGAAAGCTGTGGGCACCTGGACGAACACCGGTTGCCCCTCGGCCCTTCAAAGCAAAGCTTGCCCGCTTTGCACCACAATTTAGCGGATATAACCAGCATGACTCTCAGGTTGATATTTGAAATTATGTTCTTGCTATTCCATGCTTTGCATATAATTCTACAAGCTTATCAGTTCTAACTTTTTTTTCCAGGAACTTTTAGCGTTTCTACTTGATGGTCTTCATGAAGATCTGAATCGTGTCAAACACAAACCTTATATAAAATCTAGAGATGCTGATGGCCGTCCGGATGAAGAAGTTGCTGATGAATATTGGGCAAATCATATAGCTCGTAATGATTCGATAATTGTTGATGTTTGCCAGGTGAGAAATACGTCTTGCACATTTTAATGTTTAGATGCCAAACAGTTGTGCTGGTGTCATGCATGTTAATAGTAAATCTCATAACTTGGATGACCAACTGGAGATTTAAGACAACATTTTCTTTTAGCATCACCGTAACTTCTTCGTTGAAAAGGATGCATGATGATGCAAAATGGGATTTGTGTTGATGATGTTTTCAACTGTTCTTTTAATCTCTTTACTGAGAATGTTTGGTTGTAAAGTTTTTTGATGCATTTAACTTTGTCAGATACTGAGCATCATTGACATTGACATTCTGTTCAACTTCTGGTAACAATAACTTAGAAGAATTCGAGATTTTCTCCAATAATGGCCAACTTACTTCAATGATCGTGAGCCTTATTATTTCCCTTAAATTTTAGAAGATTATTTTTCTGATGGATGTAACCTTCCAATCTCCCCATCCCCACCCAAATGACAAAAAAGGGAAGAAATTCTTATTTGTATGTGCATATACTTCCAAAGATCTGAAGCTTAGTGCTCACAACGAGGCTTTGCAGTTCCTAAGCTTTGGAGAAATGGAATTTTATGAAACTATACCTTTTAGAATTGCTTTTTCTTGAATGCTTAATTATCTGTTCTTTTTTCCCAGTTTATGAAATTATCTACCTTTTTTCCTTGTCCTGTATCTAAAGATCAAGTAGTTTATATGGTTCATGACTTTATATTATGGTATCTATAGTTTCCAATGGCTCTCAATCATTTACAAGACCGGAGGAACTGAATTTAAAGGTTGCATTATTGGAAGTATACTGATTTGAAATTTATTCTTGCAACTTTTACATGCATTTCACAGCTGAGAAAGGGATTGTGCGGTGGTGTGAGTAGTGGCTGCAATGAAGTTTGGTGTTCGTCAGTTTCTCTAGAATGGCCACATTTTAACAGACCACAAGATGAGAAAATTATTTGAAGGACCATACAAAGAAATAATTTTGCATATTTGTGATTTAAAATGCTGAATTTTGAGTTGCTTCATTTCAAAATGCTATGGAGATTATTAATACTGAATGCTTTCTTATTTCAGATCTAAATTCTCAAAAAAAGTTGCAGAAAATCGAGTAAAGTGAAGAGAAACATATTCTAGGCTTCACACTTTATGTTTCCCCTACAATTTACAAGTTTATTGCTTGACACAATTGCAAGAACCATAGAAATTCTGAATTGATGCTTAGACTCCTAGTGCTTATTGTTCAATGAGGACTTTAACATATAATACTACAATTTTTAATACATGTGGATGCAAACATATCTTCTATAAAATCTTAGTGGTTATTTTTTTATTTTGTGTTATTTTATTTTCTGATAGAGTGAGTTATAATCAATCATAAATAAAATTGGGGTTCCATCTGTTATTGCTTTCTTACTGATTCTTAACTGCAGTATTTTACATTAATATTTAGCAAAAATGGGTTAATAAGATAAAAGCTATGCTAAAGCATTTCTAATTCAACTTAATAATTTCTATCATAGTCCTACTGTTATCATCTGTAAAAAGATTAAACTTGTATAAAATGTTATGTATAATTCATTGTTACTGTCATTGTTATGCGTCTAATCCATGTCTACCCCATTCTGTAGGGTCAATATAAATCAACATTGGTTTGTCCAGTGTGCAATAAAGTTTCTGTAACATTTGATCCCTTCATGTACCTCTCCTTGCCACTCCAATTCACCACCACTCGGACTATGACAATAACAGTTTTTACTTGTGATGGAAGTGCTCTACCATCAGCTTGCACTGTAACTGTTCCGAAGCAGGGGCGCTACAGGGACCTGATTCAAGCAGTTTGCAATGCTTGTTCCTTGAAGCAGACTGAGGAGATTAAGCTTGCCGAGGCATGTGCTGCTAAACATTCCAATTCCTGTTCACGGAATTTTACATTTTTGCTAAAATTGGCTAAGCTGATTGAAATTGTTGCTTGCAGATACGAAATCATTTGATTCATAGGTTTTTAGATGATTCTTCTCTATCATTGTCCACAATCAAAGATGATGATCATCTTGCTGCATACAAGATTCAAAAGTCAGCAAAGGGCAATGTTTTGCTTCAGTTGATACATCGCCGTCAAGAACAGTATGTACTATTCGCCAGACCTCATGCTAATCTTTACATAGCAACATATGAATGTAAGCATGGCAACAAAAGGTTTACTCTTAGCTGCCAATGAGTTTGACTTGAAGGTTTTTTAGTTAGTTGTTTTCCCTGTTAGATTGGCATCTGAAGTGGTTGATTTCAATGTTATGGTCGGAATTTGCAGTTTGTTCTTCCTATTTAAATAGTTTCATAATGCTTACTAAATTACATTTTTCTAACAGTGTTTAATCTCTTTCTCTCACGAACACATGCATAATAATAATTTCATTAATTAATTCTAGACCAATTACAAGATAATTGCTGCTGTTGCTTTTATATTCTTGCTTTAAAGCTTATAGAGTTCCTTTGTATTGAATTGTTTCTAATGTGATACTGCATTTTATTGTTGTATAGGGAAACTAGTGATGCTCAAAGATGGAAACCTTTTGGAACTCCTCTTGTTTCATCTCTTTCTTGTGATGATGTAGTTAGAAGTGGTGATGTGCAGACAATTGTTGAAAAAATGCTTACTCCATTGCTGAAAGAGGATGTAGAATATTCGGATAATTCAGATCCAACCACCTCAGGGTTGGCAATGGATCCATCTGATCATGGTTCTGGTGAAGCGGATACTAACTGTGCATCAACTTCTATAAATAAGGTCTTACCAAAGCTACCACTTCAGTTGGTTGATGAAAGTAAGACATGTATTGACCTGTCTGCGGGAGATGAAAGAACTGTTAATTTGTCAGCTGCATCACCCATAGTAGTGTATCTTGATTGGTCATCAAAGCTTTTGGAGAAGTTCAATATAAATTACCTGGAGAACTTGCCTGAAGTGTTTAAATACGGGCCTATTACCAAGAAAGCTCGTACTGAGCCTCTTTCTTTGTATACCTGCTTGGAGGCTTTTTTACGAGAGGAGCCATTGGTGCCAGAAGATATGTGGTTAGTGTCTCTCACTTTTTTTCTGTGTGCTTTTGTTTGTGTACAAATGATATGCAGTTATGCTTGTTCATGACCCGTTGGTAGGTGGTTTTCATGCCTAAGCTAAAGAATTTCTATCGTTGGTGTGTTGTCTTACTCTTTACCAATTAGTTTTAAGTACACTGAGCAATTCGTGTCATCCTGTTGTGTCTCATTTTTGACACAATACGATAACTGAAACATGAACACGATACAATTAAATAAACGTGTCTAATCTTGAAACACGAACATGACAGAGTTCTTATCCTTGTTACACAATTACTTAATGAATAACATGAATGACATGAATAATATGAATAACACGATTATGACACGAATATCTCCTAAGTAATCAAGATGAAGTGAAATTCCAATCTTTTACAACATGAATACACTTACGTGTTAAAATTAATATAATACGAATTATTAATGTATCAAAATTTATACAAATATATTATAATTTAAACACAATTATGGCACCCAAAAATACATGAACATAACGAATACATGGATTATAAAAATACTTGACTTGTAAATAATGATATTTTTACTAATTAAACTTAATTGTTTATTATAAAGATATTGTAAGCAGGTATTAATTTATATATTATAAGGAGAAATTAAGTTTGCTTTACTTATCCTTTGGTTTAACAATCACATTATTACTACTAATTAAAATAAGTGGAGCTATATTAAATTAAATGCCTTAAGTAATTTGTCTTTAATTATATACTAAATAGGTATAGTAATTGAAAGTCAAAAATAATGTTTAGGATATTATCTCATACACCAATTGTAGAATGAAAAAATTCCACAAGGGTTAGTGAGGTGACACGCATCGCATTTATTTTTTTAATATATTTTGAGACATGTCATCTTACTAACCTCACTTGTGGAATTTTTTTCTTTCCACTGTCGATGTGTGGGATAATTATCCATTTATTGTTTATGGATTTTATATAAATATATTGAAAGCTAATGTGTTTTATATATAAACGTGTTAATTTAATTTAAATGTGTCTATCCCTTAAATTCTCGTGTTTTTAAGCATGGTAATGGATGTGTTATCATGTTTACACATTTATGACATGTTAAATTATTGTGTTTTAATGTGTTAATGGATATGTGTAGATACGTTTACGCATTTATGACACGATTACTTAATTGTGTTTTAACTATCTTAGGCATGTTTAACATGCTTATAACATGAAATTTTCATGTTACAAACGTGTTAATGAGATCATGACAAAAAACACGATTACATAAAATCCATACATGGTTAAAGCGTATTATATGTGTCTCGTGTTTGAAATTGCCTGGTCTAAATTTAAGGATGAGTTGACGGTAGCTGTAGGCACCAATTAATGATTATTTAATTACTATTTTAGAGAAGTCTTTGCATTTAATGCATTACTTGTACCAAATTCAAAAATGAAAGAGTAATTGCCTTTTTCTTTTATTAAATATCATCTTAATTGGCATCATTAGGTATGGATTAACATTTCCCTTAGTTTAATATTTGGGGGGGGGGGGGGTGGAGAGTGTTTCCTCTATCCCCAGTCTCCTTTGTGGGAGACTATCTTTGCTTTGTTGAAGCTATTTAAGGCTTGTAAAGGTTAAGGAATGTCCACTTTAACATTTTTGCACGTTTATGACACGATAAACTATTTTGTTTTGAACGCGTTAATAGATATGTGTTGATACGTTTACACATTTATGACACAATTAATTAATCGTGTCTTCACTGTGTCTTATCCTTGTTTAACACACTTATGAGACGAAATTTTCATGTCATAAATGTGTTGATAAGATTATAACACGAAACACGATTATATAAAACCCATACACGGTTAAAGCGTATCATATGCGTATTGCATTTTCATGTCGTGTCTAAAATTGCTAGGTCTAAGTTTAAGGATGGGTTGACGGTAGCTATAGGCACCATTTAAAGATTATTTAATTACTACTTTAGAGAAGTCTTTGCATTTAATGCATTAGTTTTACCAAATTCAAAAAAGAAACAGTAATTGCTCTGTCATTAGGCATGGATTAACATTTTCACTTTTTTCTTTTTTTTTTTGAAGACTCTATTTGCTTTGTTGAAGCTATTTGAGACTTGTGAAGGTTAAGGAATGTCCCCTTCAACTATCACCCTAGTAAGATGTGGCCTGAAGATGATTGTCTCTTCCATTCCAGCAGTATTTTGAATTATCGGTGTTTTCTTGATGTAGGTACTGCCCACAATGCAAGGAACAACGACAAGCGAGTAAAAAGCTTGATCTGTGGAGGCTTCCAGAAGTTCTAGTCATTCATCTGAAACGATTCTCATACAGCCGTTCGATGAAGCATAAAGTAGAAACTTTTGTCAACTTTCCTATTCATGATTTTGACTTGACAAATTATGTAGCTGACAAGAGAAGTTCACGTACTCAGCTCTACGAACTCTATGCCTTGACCAACCATTATGGTAGCATGGGCAGTGGCCACTACACTGCACACATCAAGGTAAGTTAGAAGCAGATATATCCTTTACTGAAATGGAATAAATTGTTTCATACACATTGCGTTGTGTGTATTATTTGTTTTATCTTTTGGGGGCCCAGACTTGGACAGGATACATCATCTATTTCAATTTTTATATGACTTTTCAGACAAACCCTTTTTCTGCTCTTTTCTTCTGGGTCTTGACTTCCATCACAGTCGAGTTCTTTTAAAAGTTTATGGTATATTTTGACATTTAGTCCTCTTAATTAGAGCTTAGATTTTTATTGGGGCACTGATTCTATGTTATTTAGACTCGGATGTGTCTTATACGGGTACATGTTTGACACAGGTTTATTCAATTTTTAAAATTGTTTACATGTATTTGAAGGACCATTGGAGTATCATATCCAATACGCATTGAACATGGGTGTTTGGTATGGGTACTTAAATAAAAATGAAAAGTCGGAGTAACATAACACTAATAGTTCCACAAATAGGCTTTCTGTTGTCGTTGATGCATGAGAAGTCGATCTCGTCCTGTTTTATGCTGATTTTTGTTGTTTGCAGCTTCTAGATGAGAATAGGTGGTACAACTTTGATGACAGCCATATATCACCTATAAATGAAGAAGATGTAAAGTCAGCTGCTGCATATGTCCTGTTCTATCGAAGGGTGAAGTCCGATACCTCAGGTGTTGCTGTTGCAGGGTCTCATAGAATTCGCGAGAAAACATCATATAAACATTGAAGTCCAGGCGTCACATGCATTAGACTACGGGCGTGCTGTGACACAGGTACCTTGATAAACATTTCACTGCCACGCATGCAACGGAAGATCATGAATGTAGAGTGTTAGAAGAGCAAAGAATGTTGTGAGCTTGTCTTTTTACAAATTGATTTGGTGATCTGCTCCATGTGCTGATTTATTTTAATCACTCACTTATTGCCTGAACAAAAATAATTTGTGCCAAGAGTAACGCTAGATTATAAACGAGACATTTGTACTCATAAGTTATTTGCGTTTAGAGCGAGAAAAACTCGAATTCAACTTGATCATAGCGAAGCTAAGCTCAAGCCTGAGTAGCTCGAATTATTAAGTTCAATTATCTTAGTACTTAGTTTGAGTGACTTATGAATCTAATCGGGTTTTTAAATATATATTTTTTTATTAGTTTTAAGTAGTAATGAAAATTTTCAATTTGAGTTCAAGCACAAATAATTGAGGCTTTATTTTTATAAAAAAAAAAAAACTTAATAAACTAGTTCAAGTGGTATGATTTTTAGCTTATATCAAGTTTAAAGTTATAAAAATAAAATTTAATTGAAATCGAAACATGTTTCTATCTATAAATTTAAAGTTAAAATCGAGTTCAACCTTGGTACTATGCTGAGCTAAGTACCACAGTACTTTAGTACAAGCTGCACGGGTTGGTGGAAAATACGGATGCATCAAATTACATTATGATCTGAAGGTTTTTTTTTTTTTTCCCCTCTAACTTTCGGTTAGAAATATGTGGCAATGATGGTGCAGATTGCTATTTAATTTGGAGGATATACTTAGGTGGATGATATCTTCTTATTCTTTTAGGTTAGCTATGAAAGCATGAAGTTTTCATTAGATCTAATAATTCATTTATTCTATTATGTTTTGTGTACAGCATTTTTTTTTGACATGGGAATGGGATAATAAATCTTGCTATTTATTTGCATTTAACAAATTTTGGAAGTTTGAAGGTTTGGTAATAAGCACAAAGTTCATAAGTGTTAAAAAAAAAAAAGAAAAAAAGTTTATTTTCACCTTTGTGCTTTGGTTCGTGTAAACATTTAATCTTTTTTGTTTTTTTGAACACTTAATTCATCGTGTTTTAGTTGTTACAATAAAAGTAAGTAATGCCATTAGATTTTTGCTTAGTTGATAATTTTATACCAAAACTATCATTATCTTCTTCTTCTTCTTGTCCTCTTTCTCGTATGGAAACCCTAAACCTAAAAAAAATAAATTTTAATGAATATTGAAACCCAATTCAATTAAACTCAAAATAAAAATAACCCATCATCTAAACTTTCAAATTTCATTTCCTTAAAAACTTCAATGCTTAACAAAGAGAAATTATTTCAGGTTTTGTAAAATATCCACATTCATATCTTCATTTGTAAAAAAAACTCTTTAACTTCCAAAAGAGAACAAATAATTTTTCATTCCCATTGCTACTCCGAATCCCCCGTCAGCAAATGACTTATAGTATCTTCAAGAGAGTGAAATTATCAAAATTATCAAGAGAGAAATCCAAATTGAAGAACAAAATTATCTAGAAGTTTATTTCAATACACAACCAAATCCCAAATCAATTAATCCCTAATTTTAGAGCAATAAATATTTTCTAGAATAAATAGGTATCACATTAGATATTTTCTAGTACTACAAGGTGTCATTTATCCCAAAAAATTTCAAGTATTTTATCATTTTAGAATATATATCCTAAAAATTCATGATGATAACTATGAATGGATGATTATTCTTTGATGGATAAATGCATGTGCGCTATGATGGTCAAAGAATTTTATGATTAGATATCCAAGCAGCAAAGTAAATATCATTTTCTATTAAAAAGACAACATTATATAATTGTGAAATAACTAATTTGTTTAAATGTTTTAGCAGTTTGGATCACTGATAATGAAGAAGTTTTGCAAGTGGACCTAAGTTAATAGATAATAGATTAGTAAGTTGTATGATTCTTAAATTTTGTGATTTGTACTGGCCAGCAATACACTGGTTTATATCAATTAGTATTGGTGCATATAAATCTATATTGATTGGTGTAAGATTTTTGTTCTTTAATTTTATAAATTTCTTTTCACTTGTTGGATTTTTAAAATTAATTTTTTTTCTATATTGATCATTTTTATTCTTCATAATTATATTTTAAAAATATATTCATTAAATTAAACTATTAAATCTAGTTAATAATAATAATTTATTATATTTTTAAATACTTTTATACTTATTTATTTGATATTTAAAATTTTAAAATATTAAATAATTATAATTTATATTTTATGTTTGCATATAAATATATATGTATATAAGGGAGTCATATTTACATGTGTATATAATATATATTTTTTTAAGAAACTTGAATATAGGCTATAAATTTATATACATAAAAAAATTTTGAAAAATACTTATAAATCCAAAACATTACACTGAAACATACCAGTACTAATACGTACCAATATTAAAACAAAAATGCTCATCGATAAGGCATTGATTATTTTGGTTTAAAGTATTACTTATTTATATAAAGTTTGATGCATTAATAATTTGTGTTATATAAATTTTGATATTTCATATATTTATATCATGTTTGCATTTTTTGTTGAATCATATTTTAGCTTTTTTATATTGTTTTTATGTTATATAATCGTATCGTATTCAAAGTTGTTAGATATGATGATTATCATTACTTAATTCATGTTATCTAGACTTGTTTAAGGTTATATTACTAAGAGCAATGGTAAATGACCTTTTTTTTATCCTAAATTTTTTCTTACCTATTGAGAAATCGCAATCTTATATGGTGATTTTACAAAATAAAAGGAAAGTCACCATCTCAAATGGCAACTTTCTCTATGAAGTCGTCATCTCAAACGATGACTTTTTTTTTTTATGTAAGGCGGGACAGCAAGACGATAGGTCATTAAATGTTTTCGTATTACTAAACGCAACTTTAGATTTATAGCTACAAGTTGATGATATGGCCTAACGTTAGACCACTAAATTCTTATCCAGGCCCAAAAAATAATCTCACAAACTTAAATTTGAATCCGATCTAATTCTACGTGACCATAAAAGTAAGAAATCTGAATCCACCCAACTCGAACCTGAGAAAGAAATGTGAAATGAAATGGTCCAAATCAAAAATATATCGAACTAGAAATAATTTAAACCTAAAATGATCTAAACCTGAAATATTAACTGAAATATCTCAAACTTAAATTAAGTATAATTTTATTTTGTTAAATATTAATTAAAAAAATCAATATGATAAATTTATTAATTTATTTTAATTCTATAACATCAATTATCTTTTTAAATATTTTTCTTTATTATAACAATTTTATATTTCTAATATTATACTTTTAATTATAATTAAAAATAAATTGTTTTTATTATTATGGTTAATTGTAATTTTTATATTTATTAGTCCATATTATAAATAAAGTTTTTTATTTTCTTATTTTTAATAAAATAATTAAATAGATCAATAATTATTATTTTAAAAAAAAGATAATTCAATATAATTCAATAAAACTATATGTTATATTACTTATGATAATCTTAAAATAATTTAATTTAAACAAACTAATATATGTTATGTTACTTATGATAAGCTAATAATATGATTTAATATAAATTATTTATTTTTATTCTCAAGGATTTACATATAATTTATAATAAATTTTAATAGCTATTTTAATATGCCAAGTCCTAAGATTAGACCGTTCTCTCCGTCAAATTAGTTATTATAACTTATTGTTTACTAAATCAAATAAAAGATAGTTATTTATAAAAAATAAAAAAATAAATAAA
>JBBYHL010000002.1:2982622-3004543 GCA_038381835.1 Adansonia madagascariensis | reverse complement strand
AGGGTAAAACTGCTACCTAAACTCTATTTGGAACACCTCCCAAGTTCCAATAACAGTGCCTCTATCTTTCCATCGTTACACAGATGATGCCACCATAAAAGAGTTACAGCGATAAAATACATGGAGGTAGTATTTATCCTAGTGGCATCATCCTTGATGCCTATTACTAAGTACTATTTCTTATCCCCTACAACAAGTTATCCATATCTTTCACGGACTTGGTTCCCTTAAACTCCTTTGGCTTAGCGATCTCTATCTTATGTGTAGGTGTTATGGCTAGCACGCTACTACTAATACCTACTTTGCATGATAAAAGCTCCCAAATGAGCTCTTCCATTTGCTTTTTCGTGTCCTCCATCATAGCTTCAGGTGCATCATTCTTTTGGGTAAGAATGTTTATTGTTGAGTTGAGAGCACCTTGCATGTCCCCTTTATGTTCCTCTCTTTTAGAGTCTAGCTTTTTGATGCGACTCTCCATAATCTCAAGGTTTTCTGGTATATTCCTGATGATCAACTTAAGCTTGGCCACCCCATTATCCATGGCCAGTAAAATATCCCTTGAACTATTGGCCTTTTTTTCTCTCCTATAAGTCTTTAGAACGTCTTGTGTCTAGTTTTTTGCTTGAGATGACATCTCGATATTCAATACATTCACGAACCACAAGCTCTAATACCAACTGTCACAGGCCTAGACTTTAGCCTAGCAAACCACATAGCCTTAGCCTTGGAAATTGCTTTCTTCTGTGCCTAAATCAGCCTTTATCACTCAAGGGGAGAATCCAAATTCCCCTAAAGTGCTGAAGGTTAAAAAACACTTCAAAAAACTAAACAAAAAATAAGAACACAAAGAGAAATAAAATGAGTGCTTAAATATATTACTCAAGTGTTTTTATCACACAAATGAGGTTGCGAAAGCCTCTATTTATCATTGAATTCTTTGTATATTAATAGCTCAGATTAAATCTAATGGATGGCTAAGATTACACTTATATATAAATCGCTAAAATCTTAGATAAATTTAAACTCTATCAACACTATCTCAATCTAGTTTTCAATAAGTTGAAATAATTATGTTTGATTGAATCTCCAAGTTTTTAAATACTGAACCTTTTAGAATTCTTAAGGTATTGGGCTTATTTCAGTGGGCTATATTGCTCCATATAATTTGTGTTTTTGGGCCTGGGTTACTTAGTGCGAGCTGTGACACTTGTGTATGGATGAGCAAGCAGGTTTAAAGCAGATAATATAAAAGCTTTACCTCTATAAGTAGTAGAACATGTTAGCACCTAATTTATGGCATCAACCAAGTCTACCAAACAATTGTGAGACTTATTTCATTTCTACCGAATAGTTATTTTATTTTTGCTTTATTCTATGTTTTAGCAAATCAAACGTACCGTAACTTGTTTAACTTGTTTGAAACCAAATAGATAATCAAATATTACTTTTGCATAATATAGATATTATTACAGTAACAATTAATTAAAATCAATCAATCAACCAACATATATTATTGAAAAAGATTTTGATTTAAGCTAGAAGTATCCTAAACTTGAAAATGTTTTAAACTTGAAACCCAACCGAAACCCATTTAATTACCACCTCTCCTTATAATAAAATAACAATTTACCCTTTTAACATTGCTTTTTTTATTTCTTAAAGGAAAAAAAAACTAATCTTCAAAGCCTTTTATTTCACATTCTTTCTTTTTGGACTCCAAAAATACAAAAAAAAAAAATCCCAATCTTCAAATTTCATTTTGTTTTTAATTCCACTACTTTCTCTCTTTTTAACTCCAAAATTAAACTTGACAATTTATATATTTATATCATATTTATATATTTTATCATATCATAATTATGTTTAAAATTTTTATATTTATATCAATTTTAATATATTTATAACTTATATTATATAAATTTTAAAAATATATTTATATTATCTCGTATTATATTTTTTTATTTTAAATATTTCATATTTATATAATTATATTAAATATTATCCTATCTATCCAAAATACCAAAGAAAAGCAGCGCCATTTGGTAATTTGGCCACTCTAAAATTTTTGGATCTCTTTTATAAAGGAAAAATTTTGAACACTCCCGTCACTCCTTAATTTAAACACAATATTTCTTAGAACTTCTTTGATACTCCGGATTTATTATGAAAACTACAAGTAGTTTAATCAATTCAAACCCAGAAGCTACTTCTAAAAGTTTAATCAGCAAAATCTATGGCGTTTTCTCGAGCAATGACGTGCAATTTTCGTTCCCGATTTCGTCTTCCAGGACCACGGAAATGGAGTTGGTTCGAGGAGTTGTTCGAATGTTGCAAGGCTTTTCGAGTTCGTTGTTTTATTGGGACGAAAAGGGGCGGCGATTTTGCGTGAGAAGTGGGATTTACGTGACCCATTTGTCACAGTCAAGCCTGGGCGTAATTCTCAACCAATTCTTGTATGCCGCTACGTGTTTGGAACTTGTTCAGATCGCAGTTTCTAAAGTGGAGTCGCCGCTTAGATCTCCCCCTCCCACTTTGAGAGCTTTTGCTTCCTCCGTTTCTTCCTGGCTCAAGGTTATAAATTTTCATTTCTTTTTCCTTTATTCTTAATTTATTGGAGTAAAGTGATTGAAATTCGCCTTTTTGAGCTCCATAACATTCAATTATGGAGCTAAACATTTAATTTCTTCTTCTTTTTTTTTTTTTCAATTATATGGAATATGTACAAATGTTTTTGTTTGAGGTTTTGTTTGGTGGTTACCAAAGACAAACCTAAATGTAGACCTGACGATTAGAGTATCTATTTTATATTTATGTAAATTTTGATATATTAATAGTTTTTATTGTATAGGTTTGGAGATACTCCTATAATTGTGTCATATCATGTTTTAATTTATATTTTCTATAGTATAATTGAGTAAGGTGGACAAGTGAGTAAAATGTGTAATACCCATTGCAAACATAATTTTTCTACGTAGGAGTGATAACCATAGCCGCGGATTTTTCTTCTTTAAAAAGTTACTGCTACACTGTTTGATTTTTGCATCTAGAAGTGTATTTGGTTAAGATGTTTTGCCATCTTATAAAAAGGTTAATTGTCTTATGTTGTTATGAATTATTTGAAAGCTTAGTCAAATTATTTATGTCTAGAGCAGAGGTTCCGTGATATTGCTTTGAAGGAAGAAAAAATGATCATCAATTCAAACAAGGGATCTACACTGACCTTGTTGGGATTAACGAGTTCTTTGTCGAGGTTCGTATGTATTGTCTTCAAAACTTTCACCTTAATAAATTCCAGGCGTTTAGTTTTGCCTTTTGTCATTCTCAATATTTTGAATATTTTTTGCCTTTTAATTTTTCTTTATTTTATTTGTATCAAAGACTATCCTTAATGTAGCATAATTTTCACTGTTAGATATAGATGTGCTTGTATGTAGATTTTAGCTCCAGCACCAAGCTTATTTTCTTTCGTTTTGTTCTAAGTCATGCATTATGTTTCTTATTGTGGTGAAAATTTCTGATCCTTTTCATTGATATGTAGCCTTTGCTCAGGTGCTGAATATCTATTGCAAATAGTTCATGGAGCCATTCCCCAAGCTTGCTTTGAGCCTACTTTGAGTGTTCCGGCTGCTGAAATTGCTACTTATATCCTTGACTATCTCTATCTAAAGCTTGATGGAGCATGTCTTGTGCAGGGTGGTGAGGTTGGATCTATTTTCTCATTGGTGATTAGTGTTCTTCTGTTGCTTCATATTTGTATGAATACCTTGGCAACACAAACTTAGAGCTTGTGCTAATATCAGGGGGATGTATATCAGATGCTCATTCATATATTTGTTGGAAGCTTACTGCCATACATTGAGGGTCTCGACTCTTGGCTTTTTGAAGGGACACTAGATGATCCTTTTGAGGAGGTAACTTTGATTTATGCTGAACTTTGTTCTAAAGGTTGAAACAATTTCTTCACTTCAATATCTGCAAGAAATTCCATCTTCGTGGAATGGGAAAGCACCACTGTTAACTATTTTTGCCAAAATTTCTCTTGATGCAGTGATGAAGATAGTTGTTTGGCACATGAACTCGTTCTTATTTGTGAATGCTTATGATAATTTGCCATTCGGATTCCATTCTGCTTTATACATTAGCTGCATTTTAGTATGCTTCATGTCTCTAATATATACACCGCTGACATTATAATTCCAAGTTGCAATATCTTTACTCAGTGGAGATGAGGTGGTTTTCTGTTATGCAATTCTATTTTCAGATTCTAACACATTGTTGTAGATTCCTCCCTAAATTCCCAATTATCCTCTTTGGTTTTTTGTGGCAGATGTTCTTGTATGCTAACAGAGCAATGTCAGTTGATGAGGCTGAGTTCTGGGAAAAGAGCTATTTACTAAGGATGGTGCAAAATTGCAATTTAAATGTTGACCCCTCTGCTCCAAACTATGCCCATGGTTACGTACCTGGGATGAGTAACAAGAAGGAAACAGCTGAAAAGGAGTTTGTTTCTACATCTACTTCTGTGAAAGGAAAAGGGCAAAACAATCGAGACCTTCTTGTGTGTCCTTTATTTGTTAAGGACATAGCAAAGTCAATTGTTTCTGCTGGGAAATCATTGCAGCTGATCCGCCATGTTCCTATGACATCAACAGCGCCTTCTTGTGGAAATAATGATACAGGAGATGATGGTTCTGGGAGTTATAGTGATGACTGCGATATAAACAAGATGAACCATTGGCAGGGCAGGGCAGGTTTAACTTTAGCTGAAATCTTTTCTGTTTCATTAGCAGGTCTTTTAGGTGATGGTGATCATGTCTCAAGATATTTTTGCCAAGGTAACCGGTACAAAGCAGAGAATATTTCTTCCTTGTCTGCATACATGGAAGAACAGAAACAGATCATGGAATATGGGACTGCTGGACCCTTGCCATCTTCAACATACTCGGAGAAAATCTGGTATAAATTCTTAGTTGACTCATTTTTAAGGAAAGAGGTTATAGGTATAGAGCCTGCAGATAAGAATTCTTGTTTTCCTGATATAAAAGCAGAAAATATGATCATAGGACTTGAAAATAAATGTTTGTTCCAAAGATCTTTTTGTCCAGAAAATCCAGTCATTACTGTGTGTCAACCATTCCTTGACAAGAACAGGAATTCATGGAAGGCACTGAACTTGTCACAAAAATTTTTCTTACCCCCTCTAAATGATGAATACTTAAGAAAAGCTGTTTTTGAAGAGAAAAAAGAGCCAGTTTCTGGACCTCATGGAACAAGCTACACGCTTGGTTTCCAGTTTGGTGAATCTGAACATCTTCGAGCCCAGCATGACACTAAGTTATTGGAAGTTTTGTTACCCTTTCCTACTCTTCTTCCTACTCTACAGGTATTGCTAGATCAATATTTTTTTTAAAAAAAAAAAAAACCCCAAAGGTGTTACAAACCCCTGCAAGCATTTTTGAAATGTAACTGAATCTGGAAACAGGATGATATCAGCATGTCAAAGCTCTTGCCTTTCCAGAAGAATAGCACCCTTTTGTCAAGTGTACTTAGCTGGATTCAAACTGTCCAACCAAGAACTACCCCACTTCCTATGGTTATTATGCAGGAATGTCTCAATGTGTACATCAAGAAGCAGGTAAATTGCTGAAATATGACTATTATTCACTTATTTGTATAATGCGAAGCTTTTTATATATAAAAAATTTTTATATTTTTATGCGGTAGGTGGATTATATTGGCAGCCTTATCCTGTCGAAGCTAATGAATGGCTGGGGATTAATGGATGAACTTGCGGTGCTGCGTGCCATATACTTGTTAGGTTCAGGTACTATATGGGTTTTTTGACTTCTGATGTATATTAGTTACCATATACTTGTTAGTGCTGTGTGCCATGTACTATTTCTTTGACATTTTCTTAATATTTTCCTATCTTCAGGTGATTTGCTGCAACACTTTTTGACAGTGATATTTAATAAGCTAGATAGAGGAGAAACCTGGGATGATGATTTTGAGTTGAACACATTATTGCAGGTAAATACTTGTCTAATGATTTAGTTTTTTAGTGTCCATATTTTATGGGATGATTAATTTGTTGCTTTTTCTCATATTGCAAAGAGTTGACGATTGCCAATCTCAGTTTTCATGCTATGTACAATTATCTGCTTTGCACTTTTTAATTTCTTTATCCATTCTATTGGGATAATGTTATATAACCCTATAAACTACAGGAATCCATTAGAAACTCAGCTGATGGCTCACTACTCAGTGCACCAGAGTCTTTGGTGGTGTCCATTTCCAAGACTCATGGTTTTGATGGTGATGAGCAAACTAATACAGCTACCGTTCCTTCAACTCCTCGTAAAAGTCGTCCTCAAAGCTATGGAATTGATGGCCTTGATTCCTTGAAATTCACCTATAAGGTCAATTCCCGAGACAATAGTTTTTTTTCCCCCAATCTGTTCTCCTTAATAAGTGAGTCATGTCCTTTATATACATGCACTGGATGTGGCAGGTCTCTTGGCCTCTTGAACTGATAGCTAATTCAGAGACAATTAAGAAGTATAATCAGGTACGGTTCTCATTTTGGTTGTAAGGTGTTGTCATCTAGATATATACATGTTCCTCAAATATTTTATGCGATGTAGGTCATGGCATTCTTGCTGAAGGTCAAACGGGCAAAGTTTGCACTTGATAAAGCTCGGAGATGGATGTGGAAGGTAATTTTTATTTTTATTTTTTTTAAGAGTTCTCTTCTATCATATAATCATTGTTTGCTCCATAATAGTGCACATTCACACATACACATTTAACGTTAGAACCAATCATGCTGATGTCACTATTTCTGTGATGCATGAGTTTATTCTTGGACTATTCCTTTCCAGGATAAAGGCACTGTAAGAAACAACCGCAAGCGCCATTGGTTAGTGGAGCAAAAACTCCTCCATTTTGTGGATGCTTTTCATCAATATGTAATGGACAGAGTAAGATTTTGTTTAAGCTAAGGTTGTTTTTGGCAGTTATGTTTTTGTTATTTCCTTTCCAATTTTACAACCAAACATCTTTCAAAAATGTCTGTAGTTTTTTTTTTTTTTTAAAATAATTTGCTGATCGTACAAACTTTTTGTGGCTCTTCTTCTAGCATCTCTTTTGTTTATAAGTATATGTACATATATGCATATATAAGATCCTTTAAGTATTATTATGATTGCTTTGTTGCTCTGCTGGTAACAGGTTATGAAAATGTGCTTATGTTTCCTAGAACATGTAGATGCTGTTTTTCTGAAAATTAACAATTTAGGCCTTTGGGCCATCCAATTGGAATGCCTTTATGTACCTTTAATGCGTTTTGGTGGTGTGGCAGACTTTGGTGACTTTTAAGATCTCTGACTAGCTTTTGGTAATCAGGTGTATCATAGCTCATGGCGTGAACTCTGTGAAGGAATGGCAGCAGCTGGATCTTTAGATGAGGTTATAGAAGTACATGAGGCCTACTTATTATCAATTCATCGGCAATGCTTTGTGGCTTCAGATAAGCTGGTAGGATCTCCATATATTTTAATATTTGTGATATTTAAAAGATCATGTGTGCTCTTTGTGAACTTTTAAAATGTAGATCGGAGGTCAATCCGGTGAGGCCTCACGGTCACCATTTTAATTAAAAAAGAATTTAAATATTAATAAATAATTTTAGTATTAAGTATTAAATATAGTAAATATTTAATAAAAAAATACATTTAGTTAAATGATATGGTCTTATATATATATATATGTATATAAAATAGGTTAAAGGTTTAAATCTCATTACATAAAATAAAATTTCAAATATATATATATATATATATATATTTGAGTAAACTTAAACCCCTCCTTTTTTCAACCAGTTCAACTGGTTTTTCACCAGTTCACTCAAGTCTTGGTTCTATAACATATACCGACTGGACTAAGCATCGATTTCCCTGTTCAACCAGTTCGACCGACAAGTCCAGTCTGATTTTTTTAAAAATGCTCTTTGTAGGTTGAAAAGTTCTAAGGAATTATGTTTGATGATTTCATTGATTTTCAGTGGGCTCTGATTGCAAGCCGAATTAACAGCATTCTTGCACTAGCTCTGGACTTCTACTCCCTACAGCAGACTTTAAGCAGTGGCGGAGCAGTATCTGCAATTAAGGCCAGATGTGAAACGGAAGTGGACCGTGTTGAAAAGCAGTTTGACGATTGCATTGCTTTCCTCCTTAGAGTAGTCTCTAACCCTTCCTGCTTGCATTAGCCTTTTATTTGAATTCAGGGCTTTTATAGCTTGCATCTCATTCGGTGCTTTGCTAAGAATGTGAAATATGGATGCATAGAGACACATGCCGTACATGCTTATACTGTGCTTTTTTTAACCTCTGAAATGCGAGAAAAATTTTTAATTTAGGGGAATCTACTGTCCTAAATTGGATTCCCTAACTGGAAAGCTTTGTTTTCACGATGCAGGTCCTGTCTTTCAAGCTCAATGTGGGGCACTTTCCTCATTTGGCTGATCTGGTTACCAGAATTAATTACAACAATTTCTACATGTCTGATGGTGGAAATTTGATGACTGCCCCTAGCTCCGAAAATGCTGCCACAAGACTGGGCAAGGCCTTTGCAAGTTGAACAGAGTAGAGTTGATTTCTCTTACTTTTGGTGCCCTATCTCTAAACCTGGTATGATCAAGACAGTTTGAATAATATTCTCTAAATCTGCTCATACTTATGCTCTTTCAGTTCGTGATAGACAAGGTGAGTTTAGAAAAATGAGTTAATTTGTCGGTGCTATAATCTTTGCATCAAGATTTTGGAGTTGATCAATGGGTCTGCATTATGATTCCGATTGTACAACTGGTAATCCGAATCCTGGTATGGAAAGTACACGTTTCCATTGGATTTTAGGTTCTTGATGGTGTGGAAATCAGTGTGGTGAGTTGTTTGATTTAGGCAGTCGGCAACATGTTGATATTAGTTCTTGATTTTACTTGTCTCTTACATGTTCATGATAATCAATGCTTACGCAATTGTTCATGGCATCATGAATGTTCTATCTTGAAGTTCACCTGAAGTTATCTTGTGATAATGAATGTAAATATCATATTAGAAAATACATTGAGAATATTGCCACCTCTGTATCCAGAAAAAAAAAAAGGTGGAAACATAAGTGAGAATATTGCCTTTGTGACAAGACACTGGGCTATTTTCAAATATTCTTCATCTCAAGATAATCCATTGCATGTGGTTCTGCGACAAACATGTTACTCGGACTCCCTATTCTTCCTAAAGTATCTGTGGGTATGAGGATATAATTTTTCAAATATGTGAAAAATTTTTAAAATTAAGCATATTTATGTGGGATATGTACCTGTAATTGACATTCACCCGAGTTCGGGTAACATAACAGGTCTTTGTCCATATGTTCTTTGTGCTGGTTGCCTCAGTTGAGGTACTAAATGCCAAAAGAAATGAACGTGTCTTGTCAGCAAAGTGAAATCCGGATTGTTTAGCCGAAAGAGCATTTAGATTATAGCATCATGGTCTTCTTGATGTCTGCTCAGCCACACTGTAATATCTGGTTGACAAGTATGGTTAAGACTTCAGATTAGTTGCTATTTTAATTAAATTTCTAATAACGGCAATGCAAGTAATAGTGTTCTTAAGAATTTGAAATTTTATTTCCGTAATGTTTTTCATTATAACGAAAGAACATATGCTGTGTTTATAGATATACAAATTTCTTCTTCTTTTGATGAAATAACTATTTTTGAAAAAAAGACGAGACCAACTGGTTGAATCGGTTAAATCAGGAACCGGTGGCTAGTCTAGTTTGGTACATGTTATAGAATTTAGGGAAACTAGTAAAAATACCGGTTAAAAAAGGGGAAAATTGAAAAAAACCGGATTTATGCTTATTGTTAGTATATTTTTTAAAATAATTATTTTATGTGATAAGATTTAATTTTTTAACCCTTTATCTATATTAAAGATTTTATTACTTAGTTAAATGTATATTTTTATCACGTATTTAATATATTTAATACTTATTTAATTCATCGGTTGAATCGGTAGCTTAGAGGTTCATCGGTTTGACCTTTGTTATGCCTTTCAAACCATTAGGAATAATTGGATGGATAGTGTTTTTACATGGTTGAGCTGGATTTGGACATAAGTTTCTGTTAATTTATAGGCTGAGTTAAATTCGAGTAGACAGTATTTTTATTATTAGATCAGACTTTTGGCTTAAACTCTGATCCATAAATATACGATCAATACAACAAAAAAGCTGGCATGAGGAATAGGATATTGGATATGATCGAGTTTTCAGGTGATTGATCAATGAATAAATGTCATCATTAGTTTTGCAAACATTTCATTTTCATTTGTCACGTAAGAAACTCATTTTTCATGACTATCTTTTAAATTTGATTCAAATTCATCAATCCATCGGAAATATTATGAAAATTTGGAAGAAATTCGCAATACAGTTATCCTAATGGTTTCTTCTTCCCACTTTTTTAGATACCTGCGCATCTATCGTGTTTGGGGAGATGTTGCTTCGGCCCCCAGGGCTTGCTTCTCATGTATGTTGAACAAAGCACCATGTGACAGTTTTATGAATGTTCAACAAAGCACAATGCTACAAAATTTCTTTCATATTTCATTCAAACTCTGGCTTAACATCTGACAATTTTCGTCCATATTTCATTCCAATTTTAACTTCAGATTGACAGAGAAATGCACTTCGAACTAACAAACTCGTAAGATTAGATGAAAAAATCGAATTTTTAAACAGCAAATGACAGTGTCAAAAACTAATGATTCAATTTACTAACTGTTATTACCCATAGATGTCTCGGACTCAATACGTACCTCAGTCTGGAACCATCAACTATGTCTCTAAAGAGAATTACAAATGTCCATAAGCTAATTTGGTCCTACAAGACACATTGGAGCAAAGAAATTACTATAGCTGGCTGGCGAATAAATCAGGCGAGCAGCCCCAAGATTCTCTATGAGGTGTGAGGTAAAATCAAAAAACCTTAAGTTTACCATTTCATCATCTTCTTCGTTACTGTATTACTTCGTTATGATATTGCCCTATTAAAAACTTTTACTAACTTAACTTAAACATCAAAATATATCTCAGACAGGATGTACCCTCCAATCTTCTAACTTCCACTCGACCGAAGGATCCTTTGCCGGCCCAAAAACACCATCAACACTGATCAATCTATTTTGTATCAAATAAGTGACATTCATGAACCTCATTATAATAGAAGAAAACAATATCTTATCTCCTATATGGCTTGAAATGATAATCTTGAAACTCAGAACCAAAGGTTATTGACTCTTGATCAAGTTTCTTCTTCAACCTTCTCCAAGTCCTCAACATATTTGACTGTATTAAACCCTTATACAGTGTCTCAAAAGTTACTTTTTGAGGAAGTAGACCCTTCTCTATCATTTCCACAAACAGCTGGCATGCCTCTCTCCATTTCTGTTTCTCACATAAGCCATTAATCAACAATGTATAAGAATCCAAATCAGGCCCTGTCGGTGTACTCCCTTTGAGATCGTCCCAGATTTCGTATACGATTTCGATTCGATCCAGCTTCATGAACATCCCTAGTAAGATGTTGTACGTATGCAAACTCAACTCACATAATTTGTCTTCCTTCATCTTCCTGTACAAATTCAAAGCACCATTCACATCTTTCCTCCCTCTATACTCCTTGAAGAAAGAATTGTAGGTTGCAGCGGAAGGGCTAACCCCATTACTCACCATCTCACCGAGCAACTTCTCGGCCTCCTCGAGTCTCCCACACGAGCAAAGACACTTGATAACTGAAGTATAAGTAGCCACACTCGGGCAAATACCTTTCTCCTTCATGTACTTCAACTTATCAAGTGTTAACTCAGGCTTATGCGCTCTGCTGTATACATGTAATACGATTGAAAAACTGGTTACGTCAGGCTCAATCCCTCGTTGGCGCATTTCATCGAACAGTTTCTCGGCATTCCTTATTGTCCTGTCAAATCTCTCATCGGGATGCAAACTGGCTCTTCTACAAACCCCGTTTAACATCACGTTGTAAGTGACGACATTGGGTTCCATCCCTCTTTCCATCATCTCCTTTAGAAATCTCTCTGCCTTATCGATTCTGCCAATCTTGCACCAGCCGCTTATTAAGATCGTATACATTTTTGAATCAACTCGAAACCGAGATTTCCTTTTGTTAAATATCTCAACAGCTACCTTCACGTAGCCGTATTTACAGAGTGTGTCGACCAAGAAACAGAAACCAAACGTATCGTTATCGTTTTGACTGAAGCTGTCAGTGTCGTTGTTGGCAGTAACGAAACATCCCATATCATCGTAGGCGCGAATGGCTTGACGGGTAAGGCCTGCTGCAATTAAGCGGCGGACTAAAATCATGAAAGTCGAGGAATCGGGAAAAATGTTTGATTGGTCCATTTCGAGAATGAGCTGCCAAACAACGTCAAACTGGCGGACCTTGCCCAGAATGTCGATGATGAGGTTGTAGGAGGCGGTGGAGAGCAAGGAAGAGGGAGAAGGTGGCAGGGATTTAGAATAGAGGAAGAAGGAGAGAGCAACCTTAGAAGAGTGTTGGAGACGGAGGAGAGTCTGGTCGAGAAGGTAAGGAGAGAGGGAGACGCCATGGAGTTGAATGGAGGATTCCATGGAGTGAAAAGGGTTGTGGTGGGTGAGGAGGATCTGGGAAAGGTTGTCAGCTTCATCCGAGGGCTGGAGTTTGGGAAGGCTAAGGCAAGGAGAGGAGAGGAAACGGAGGGAGGAGAAAGGTAGGGAGCGAAAGCCAGTGGCGGTGGTGAGAGTGCATGATGGAGATAATCTAAACGCCATTTTCGAATCCTCAACCTCAATCAAACACCATCTGATCTCTGAGTCGGTTAGCGTTTTATGTGGCAGCGTTGTGAAGACGCGCAGCAGCACGCCACGTGGATAAACATGAAGCCATACCATATATTAAGTATAGCCAAAGAGCTTTGGAGCTAATCAATCAAAGATTGAACTTCATTCATCCATGGCGACTGCTTCTTCTTCTTCTTCTTCTACTTGCCAATTCTTGACTTATTTTTGGTCTCCAAGAGCCCATCCAATCATCGTATCTCCCATCTCCAAACCGACCCATTTTCAACCTTACAGGTTTGCAGCTAATGGTTCCCTCCGAAACAACAACTACTCTCCAACTCCAACAAACTCCTTGAATTCTCCATTGCTAGTAAAAGCCCAAGCTTCCACCACTGGAGAGAGACAACCCATGCTTCCTCCTTACAACGTTCTTATAACTGGCTCAAGCAAAGGTTTTTCTTTTTCTTTTTCTTTTCATTTTTCCTGCAAACCTTACTAGTGAAATTTTTTTGGATAAGGCCTGGATTTCATGATTGAAAGAAATTTGCCGTGAAGATAATCTGTAGAAACAGAAGCTTAAATAATTAGAAGATCTTCTTTTAATCTTATTTTAGAAAAGCTATAATGAATTTATTTGGTTTCAGGAATAGGGTATGCCTTCGCAAAAAATTTTCTGATAGCAGGTGATAATGTCATAATTTGTTCAAGATCTGGTAAGACTTCTACTGCTTATCTCAATTATTATCAGCAAAGCCCTTAAGCTGAATTGCAATATGCCTATTCTCTGTATAACTTGCTAAAGTTGTCTACTTTTTGTTTCATGTGCTAAAAGCATTACACTATTTGATTCTTGCTAAAAATATGTAATAAAAAAGTATTTGTTCCCTTGAAGTATATCAGTTTTTTCGTGTATTATGCTGTAATGAACATGTTGTGGAGAAAAAAGAAAAACTATAAAAATCTATCTTCTGCTGCTGGCGGACGACTGCTGATACATTTGGTCCTTTTTCACTTTTAGTATTTTGTCTTCCTCTGTTGATTTTTTCAACCTCTTTTTTTATAGTCAGAAATCATCAATCACGAATAAGAATTTAGTGCAAAATTCAATTAGGGTACAAAGTTTGAAGGTTTGTTTAATGATATTGAATTTGATGCAGTGGAATATTCTCTGTTCTTGGATAATATTTTTTTAATCTTTCAAGCATTAGATTAGCATTGTAATACTGCTTGAAATTTTATGTTGAGTTTGCATCACTTTGTTTTTGTATGTTCATTAATTCATTTATTGCTTTATGTGATAAATCATCAGAAAGTAGGGTTTTGATCTGAAACATAATTGGAAATTGGAATTGACTGACTAGTTTTACAATTGCTCAACTGATATTTTTGACAGCTGAACGGGTGGAATCTGCTGTTAGGAGCCTCAGAGAAGAATATGGGGAACAGCGTGTGTGGGTACATCCGCTATGGCTTGTTTTTATGACTTTCCAATTCTTCTTACGTACTTGCCACTTCATTTTCTACACACATATTTTTCTCGAGTTTAAGCTCAATGCTGTCTTTGAATAAATCTCATTTACAGGGTACTCAGTGTGATGTTAGAGAGGCAGAGAATGTGAAGAATTTAGTTTTATTTGCAAAAAAGAACCTGGGATACATTGATATATGGGTACTTGTGTCTTAACTTGTCCCTCTGCTGAATTGTTTCATGCTGCACATGTATTTTGGTAGAAAATTTCTATCCGAAGAATAATTCTGTTTTCTCTAGATACTCATATTCTGGCTTGTTACATGATGGTTCTGTTAGATGTTTGATGAGTAGAATTCTGCAAGCTGCTGCATAGGAAAATAATGTTGAAGCTGAGTTCATATTTTGGTCTTTTTCTTTTTAACAAAATTATGTGCGTTTAATTTTAAGAATATTATATATTACCATTGAAAGATAATGAAGTCAGTAATCAAGGAATGAATATCAAATAAATCATGACTATGGGTTGATGGAGGAGTTTTTTAGTTTCTGCCTTGGAACCAGCCCCAAAATAATTTCCTTCTCTTTTACATTTGCTGTGTTTTTGATTTTGATGTCTTATATTCTTTTTCTGTAAAAAGATTTACGTATTATTCTAGCAATGTTTCTCTTTCATTTTTATAATCTTACCCTATGTTGAGAATGATGCAGATTAATAATGCAGGATCCAATGCCTATAGTTATAAACCGCTGGCTGAAGCATCAGATGAAGATCTTATGTGAGCTTCCATATACCCTCTTATCTTTCTTTTCAGTTTTGGGCCTGGTTTTGGTTGTGTTGATTTATAATTCGGGTTGTCCTTATGCAGTGAAGTTGTTTCTACAAACACCCTTGGGCTGATGATTTGTTGCCGAGAGGTAAAAAAACGTTTTCTTTTTTCTTGCTCAGCACTGTTTAGTTCTATTCTGATGCATAGTTGTCTCTCAGGCCATCAAAATGATGTTGCAGCAGCCTCGAGGTGGTCATATTTTCAACATTGATGGAGCTGGTTCAGATGGAAGACCAACCCCTAGGTATTTCTCTTTTACTTAAGTACTGTACTGTTGCCCAGAAATTTTGGGTGATAACTTGTTTAATTGCTATTGAAATTTTTTTGGATAACATGTAAACAATTTGCTGGAGGTTGCTTTACGCAACATTACGAGCTTTATTGCATTTTACTTGTTATACGGTGAGTGTGAATGGGAAATTTCTACTATTATAGTTGATCACTTGTTCTTGTTGACAATAAATACGCTGGTAACAACTTTATGGTGACCCATGTCAAGGAAAGTGATATTAATGAGTATTCTGCTCATGTTTGATCCTTTATCTCATGAATTTCTTTATGCACGTGATTTGATTGGAAAAGAATTACTTCCTACCTGAACTTTTTTTTGCCTTTCTCCATGTTTGTGTTTGTTGTTGCCTAGAATTTATAGTGACTTAGCATCCTGGCTGCCCAAAATGAGTTAATCAATACATTGACAGTTTCCAAAATTATGTGAAGTTCCTCTGATGCCTATTCAACATGTTCATTAAGAGTTTGATTTGCAGAAAACAGGTGCAAAAAGCGCGTGCTGCGAAAAAGCTTTTTTTTTGTTTTGTTTTGGTATTCTAATAGAAAAACCAATCTTGGATCTCTCATTGATTTTTATACTGTATAATTCACTTCAGTTTTTCTGTTAGTTACCGGTAACATGACCTTAAATGTGGTTAAGGTAAGAGGGAGGATGCTCAAAGTTTGCAGAATTTTCCCTGCTAAAGATAAGAATGAATGTCTCTGCATCTTTCATTCTGCACTTCCATAATGTTGTCTTCGCTTCATACCCACTGGTAATTTTAAATTACCTGTTCACTACACCCTACTTTCCAACTGCCATATATAATGCCGTTTGTTTGCCAATATCTTGTTCTGTCGAAACTTCACAGCAGGGTTATGTTGTTTATGCTTCATTTAAGTGATACTCACTGTCTAGCATAACATGTTTCGTGAAGGATAATACGAGTCTTGCATAGCCTGTAGCTTATAGGATAGGAATATTATATTCAACAATTCTGTTATGCTTTTTGTTTATGCTAATAGAGTGCTCTTTCCTTATTATTGCAGCTTAAGAACATACAGAGATGTATTAAATATCTTAATGTCCATCCTTCCATGTAAATGAAATACATTGTGTATTTCAAAATTTTCATTCATATTATTGATTGGGGTTTTTTCTTTCTTTGATTCTTTGTCTTCCTTTTCTACAGATTTGCTGCATATGGAGCAACCAAACGTAGTGTAGTGCATTTGACAAAATCACTACAGGTACATGTTCAATTTGTCTTGCATAATGCCTTGCAGTAAATTTCATTTAGAAGAATTCAGTCTGCCGAGACAATTTTTTTTTCCCATTCTGTTGTTCAATTTTGTTTACTTTCCTTTTTGTTATTGATGATGCATTCTTTAAGTAGCATGCCTTTATTTCAATAACTTCTTGCAAGGAAGCTAAATGAGTTATGTTCTTTCATTCATGTTGAAAATGAGAGTTATGTCTATTTTTCCTTTCTGAAACAACATCTAGATGTTATTTTTTCTTAGTTGATTACTGTCAAAAATCAGTTATATGTGTGGGATAGTTTGCAAAATAAGTGCAGTAGTGCCTTAAATCACAATATTTAGTTTATTCAGGATATTTGCTTCTCTTTGACATGAATCTATAAACATTCAAGTTTTTAGGAGATCTTTGTTTTTCTTTTATAAGTTAGTACGAAGAGGCTCAAAATTCATCATCATAATTGTCAAAGCGGTTATAATTGGTGAGGGTGTTTACATGCACCCATTCTGCATGCATGTGGGAGAATTTTAGACATGGAAATGAAGTAGAATCCGGGTAGTATTTAACGCTCTATTCCCTCCAGTAATCTTATAAGTTAATGACAAATCATATAGCAGTTGTACGTGGTATGTATTGGTTGGCAGGAAAATGAGCCTTGAGCTGAGATAATGTCTTCCTTGCATCTTTTTCTCCCAAAATGATTGTACTATGTGGAGTACAGTTTGGAATTGCTCGCTTCTGATGATTTGAAAGAGGAATAGTTTAGTTTTTGACAAAATGTGTATTGATAGGCATCGTAATGCTCCACATGAGGATTTATATGTATGGTGATCTCGTCAACAGTTTATTATTCTATTTTGTTTGTCCTTCTAATATTTTGATATGGTCAATCAAATCAACTAATGTAAACAATGTTCTCAATGACTATTATGTTTATAAATCTCTTTTGGTATGGATATTTCTCATGAAAGTTCATTTGTAATGTTGGGTTTTTTGACCTATTCACAGGCTGAACTGCAGATGCAAGATGTAAAAAATGTAGTAGTACATAATCTATCGGTACGTTTTATGTTAAACAATCAATCTAATTTCCAGTTCATAATGTTAAGCCTGCCATAGTGAATGATGCTTGTATATTTCTCCTCCTCTTATATTGTTTTTGATCTTAAATCTGTCTGACACATTTGTGCTTTAGGCTAAAATTGTTGCTTTCATAATAGTTTCTCGCAGGTTTTCCTAAATAAAGACCAAATAACATGAAACAAACTCAAACAAGAATGCAAACTATATTTTCTAAATTTCCCTTTCAAAATACGTATATGCCTCAAAATTTAGATGTTGTCTCCCATAACTCTCTTTCAGTCAGAAGGACCTCAGTTCCGGAGAATTAGATTGCAAATATCACATAAAGTTTTGGGTCCAAAGTGTGAAACTCATCAGCAATACGAGACTTGGAGCAAAATAATTATAAGCCACAACATTCATGGAATCATGACATCTAGATGTTTTAGATGGTCCCAAGACAGAATTTAAGGTTCATTATGCAAAGGGAAAGAAAAAAAACACATTGTTTTATTTCTTAGCTTGTGCAATAAAGCTAGCAAGTGTAACAGTTAGACACTGGCCCTTTAACATTATTCTTCTGGGAAGGTCCGTTATTAGCGAACTATGTTGAAGTTATGGGCTTATCTCTTCCAAAATGACCATCTAACCATCCGCATGCATTTTGCTAGCTAAAATTTCTACCTAAATGACTGCTGTTCATGGTCCTTGATAGGGCTTTCAGTCTCAGAAGGTCACTTTTCTATTGTGGACTATTTATATAGGCAGAAATCTTCCCCATGAGCCAAAATGTGCCTTGGTGGTTAGTTTAGATGCTACCATTGGTGAGATAAAATATGGATTATGCTGATTAAGTATAAATTAGGCTTACTTCTTGAGACCTTTCAAGAGGAACTACAGTTCAGACAATATTTACGAAGCTCTATTTTGGATTTGTAATGCTTGTGAGAATAATGGGTGATCTATCGACCCTGTTAATAATCTTCCTTTCAAGATCAATCTTAGCTTTTTCAATCTTCATTTTCAAATTTGACCAAGCAGTGACAATATAATGTTTTGATGTTTGAGATGCTTTTATGAAGACCGTTTTCATGCAACTCATAAAGGTGACAATACATGCATTCCTTAGGAGAGCAGGCATGCATGCATCATAACATTGTTAAGGTTAAGAATTAATAGCCAATTTAACATATCCCTTGAAGGGGGAAAGAAGAACTTGTACCTTTCACCTATGTTGCTTTGACTCTTCATCCTTTTCTTGGGTTACCCATGTCCGATGCATATCCTGACATGTGTAAAGGGACATGATCCTCCGAAGACCCTTAAATATGGAAATCTTGAAAAAATTGAATACACCCATGTCTGACACTTGCATATGAGTTCAAGTAACATAGCATCTCACTGCTGCTAGGTAAATGGTGTGCCTGGATTGAGAAGGTGCTTAGGTGAAAAGGAATGTACGGAATAGTTTTAAGCTTTATTTCATAATTTGCTTTCCAGTGCTAACCTGAAATCTTTACTCTCTTCTCATCCTTTGTGATTTTATCCTCCACTGTTTCTTAAATCCATTTGTTTTATCTACTTGCCCTTTAACCTTTTAGTTTCATTTGCTTTGCAAGTTAGAAAAGAAAATTTATGAACCTCATATTTGGGGCTCCAGGGGTGAGATGTCATCTGAATTCATGTAACTAATTATTAGAAATGCTTCCACTTATCGGAAAAAAAAAATGCTATTTATATCTGTTAGCTTTTTTTTTTTTTTTTTTTTCATACGGTCATTTGTTTTTCTATTTTGCATTTCAGCCAGGAATGGTTACAACTGATCTTCTCATGTCTGGTGCAACCACAAAGCAGGTCAACTACGGATCATATGCTTCTTGTGTTAGTTCAGTTTTTAAAAGAAAATTCCTCATATTTGGTTTATTTCAGGCCAAGTTTTTTATCAATGTTTTAGCAGAACCAGCTGAAGTGGTAAGACTTGGGATAGTGATGTACAAGCTTCATCTATGATTCTTTGCTTGCATCTTTTTAGTTTTGACATGTTGGAGATTACAGTCTGATCAAATTAAAGAAAAAAAAAAGATGGGCTTGAAGTGTCTGTTTAAATACAGTGAAGACCTGAGCTAAAATAAGATTGTAAGTATCTTAATATAATAAATTTGTTAAAATTTGGTCAGTTATCGAATAGTTTTGCATGGATAGAAGTTGATCAAATTAGTAATTATCCAAGGTCCTGCATCTTTTCTTGATAAAACATACCTTGGTTCTACCCATGCTGCGTCAACTCTTTATTTTACTTTAAGCATCCATATCGTGTCCAATGCAATCCAGGTATGGGTATGGGGATATGACTCTCTAAGGATCTTCTAAATATATGGGAAAACTTAGAAAAAATTGAACATACCTGCGTTGCACATATACCTGTATCTAACACTCATAATACTTTGTTAAGAGGCCGCTTTCGCCTTTCTATACCCATTTTCAACAATTTCCTGCATTTATGTATTGTTCTCTGTTTTGGGGAATTGGATCTTGGCGTTCATAGGTTGCAGAATACCTCGTCCCAAATATCAGGTCGATCCCAGCAAGTGGATCATGGAAGCCGACTTATATTCGATTCCTCACTGGATTGAAAGCTTACTCTCAGATATTTTCAGTTAAGAAATGAAACAATTTATCATTTTTGAGCTTTTTGGCATCAAATATTTAACCTATGCCGTAGTAAAATAAAAAATTCTCACTTATTTTTTGTGCTTTTTGTTGCCTAACGATGCAGAGACTAGCATTCGGTGCAAGAAGAAACCGATATGTGCTTGAAGATTGAAGAACATCCTATCTGTATGGTTCCTAGACCTTAACATCTCATCCCCATTTTTCTATGCCAAAATTAGTGTGTTTTTCACCCCCAGAATTCGTAGTAAAAATATACATATTCTTTTGTTCTTTAGCAAGAGAAGAATTCCATCCCTGATGATTTTTACGACTTCTATCAACTTCATTTTGATCCACTTTCCACAGCATTTGCTTCTTTATACCCATATTTGCACCACTGAGTTTTTTTGGCACAAAACAAGTTGCAGTCATGGAATAGGGAAAAGAGAAGCAAATATTGATATTTGAATCCGAAACTTGCTTGATGTCATCTTTTAAGAATAGTTAAATGAACCAATTGAACTAAATTTTGGGTTCAAACCATTGTTGTAGTTACCGGCCTCCGTTAATTCCATCACTCTATTAAGAGATCAGATGATTGTTATGTTAGCATTTAAAAGCAAGCTCTTAGTTTTGATTAGAATGATAAAGGTTCGGCTTAGGAAAAAAATTACAATTAATGTGTAATATTTTATTTTATATTTAAACAGCGAATTGAATAAATCTCTAATTAAAAAATCAATCTGAATTGAATTTCTTTGATTTTAATTAGTTCAATTTATCAATTTTAAATTTTTAGAAAATATTTATTTTTATATTATAAAAATAAAATTAATTGTAAATAATTGATAAAATTTAAAATTTGGTTTGAATGATTGGGATTTTTAAATCGTGAATAAAAACCTAAACCAAATCCGAACTGAAACAGAATTGAATATCACAGGTAGAGTTGATTTTTAATTTTCCCTTTTTTTTTTCTTTTTTCTTTTGGCATCTTAGCTCTGATATTGTCCGTTAAAAACAACACCATTCTGCGCCCCATTCGTAGAACACTTTACCAGGCAAAGGAAAAAGCAACTCGTGAAGCCAAATCGCCAATGGAGAGAAGTGATGGTATATAAACGTGTTTATAAGTCGAGTTGGGTCAAAACTTGAAATATTTTTAGATTTTTTATTGGATCAAAATTTGACTTGAAAGTTCGAATTGTAATTAAAATATTAATAAAAAATAAAATTATTTTTATATTAATATTTATATATTTTTATAATTAAAATTAAATAAAAATATTTTTATTATTAAATAATCATTTGAGTTGTGATTAAACAGATAATCCGACTCGATAGACAAGTTTACTTCTGCCAGTGACAAATTAGTATTTTTCTTTGGAATGGCAAGTTGCTTAATTAGTTGTAGGGACAGGTGAGGCTTCCTTATGAGGTTGGTGGTGCTTCAGCTCCCGCTAATTTTGTTATCC
>JBBYHL010000002.1:2899998-2953657 GCA_038381835.1 Adansonia madagascariensis | reverse complement strand
ATTGGTATCATTCTTTGTTAAAGTGATGTTTTAATGTTTTTATTATACAAATTTATTATTATTATTATTATTATTATTATTATTATTAGAATATCATTGGTCACTTAAAAATAATAATGATAATAATAATAATAATAATAATAATAATAATAATAATAATAATAAATCAATTAGGTGGAAAAGCTACAAATTCTTTTATTTAATGGTTAGCTTTATTATTATTATCCTTTGAATATTGCTTTTATCTCTTAAATATTGTTTTGTTAGGAAGTAATAATTCAGCGGATATTATCTCGCAGATAATACTTTATAGATTATGCCTTGTAGATATTGTCTCGCGGGTAATACTTTGTGAAACTATACCTTATGAATATTACCTCGCGGGTATTATCTTGAGGTAATACCTCACGGGTAACAGCTCGCGAGATATTACCTCGTGGACCATAGCTCGCAGGATATTATCTCATAGGTAATGACCAATTCCAAAATAATATCTCACGGTTATTAGTATTGGTATACTTCAACTATAAGTAAAGCATTTTTTTTCTTTTTTCTTTTTTCCTTTCTTTCTTTCCTTTCTTTTCTACTTCTCGCAGTATCCACCACAAATCATGCCCATATTTTTACTATAATTTGATAAACTATTTATTTATTTATTTATTTATTTATTTATTTATTTTTCCTTTCTTTTACACTACCATACACCTAGTACATCACCATATATTTATTCATTCATTTATATGTATGTGCAAGATTTAGGATATACAATTTTTTTCTTTTTTCTTTAAAAAAATAAAATAATAATAATAATAATAATAATAATAATCAAATTATTTATTCACCATAAAAATAAAGTAAATTATCCTTTATAGTTATAAAATACTATATATATTCATATCAAGTTATTATTATTATTAGTTATGTTTCCATCTTTTAAATATATTGATTAAAATATATATATTCATATATCTAATTCAAAATTTTATATATTTGCTTATATTATTTTTATGCATGAAAATTTTTTCCTTCAAAAAAAAATTCTCATGTAGGGGGCGAAATGTAGATGGCTATTTTTGGTTAATGACATATGACATAGGTACCTCGGTATGAGTACTGTAGCGGAAGTGCTTTGGAATAGGTAGTCTGGCACAAGTACTCTAGCAGAAGTGCTTTGGAACAGGTACTTTGACACAGGTACCTTGGCACAAGTACTCTAGCAGAAGTGCTTTAGAACAGGTACTTTGACATAGGTACCTTGGCACAAGTACTCTAGTAGAAGTACTTTGGAACAGGTAGTCTGGCACAAGTACCTGAGTATAAGTATTTTGGCAGAAGTACTTTAGTGCGACACTCTTTAGTGAAGTGGTATTATCTAACATGGCTGGATCTACACAATAATGATCGTGGAGTTAACCCCAAAAGGTTGGCAGGATTCTTGGGTTTTCACCATACTTAGGATGTCTTGGAGGCTCAAATATGAAAATTGTTAAGAAGTGTTGTTCTTAACTTTTCTTTGGAATGCAAAGTGCTACCTTCTTTTTTTTTTTATTGCATAGGCAGTACATTCTTAAGCATGCTGTCATATAACCAATGTCCACTCTACGTTACCGAAACATCCCTCAAGGAATAACTTCCCATAATCACCTCAACCCACTACTTTGGTAACTCTATATCAACCCACTACTCTTGTAACTTCCACCTTAACCCACTACTCTTGTAATTTCCCTCAGAGAGGCTATAAATAGGAATTTCAAAGTTACATGGGAGAGGATTTTTTTGGTTTTTTTGGCATCTCCTGGCAAACTTATCACTGTAAAGAATTCTCTATAAATTTTTCTAAAACCACCATAACCTTCACCATCTCAGCCACTCACCACCTTCATTATTACTACCTGCCACCGTACTTGTCTTCCAGTGACTACTCCAGTCTTTCTCTCTGCCACCTCTTTATTACATTCTATTTTACTAGTTTGCAATGTTTCCTTATCCATTCAAAAAGAACCCCATTACACCCAAAAACATTTGGATTACTTAATGGAAAAGGAGAAACAATATTGGATGCAGCACTCAAGAGTTATGTGGCTAAGAGAAGGTGACAGGAATACATCATACGTTCAGGCACAAGCTAGTATCAGAAAAAAGAGAAACATTATTCTAGGATTGGAAAATAACCATGGAATTGGGTGAAAGATGAGAAAAAAATACAAAACTTGGCTCTCGAATACTTCAAAACTATTTTTGAGTCCTAAGGATCCCAAACAGAAGAGGAGATACTTGAGATGGCACACAGCCTAGTGAATGATGGGATGAACTAGCTCCTTCTTACAAACTATCAGGTAGACAAAATAGTGAGTGTAATCCAACAAATACACCCTACTAAGACACCAGGCACCGATGATATGGCTACTATTTTTTATCAAAAATACTGGCATATTATTGGAACTGATGTTATTCATATTTGTTTAGATTTGTTAAATGGTTATTTTGATATGGATGTTTATAATAAAACGTAGATACTGCTCACTCCCAAAATGAAAAATCATAAAAATATGGTACACTTTCGCCCTATTGGTTGGTGTAATGTAATTTACAAAATTGTAGCAAAAGTTGTTATAAATAGGTTAAAGACAATCCTCCCTACTTGCATAAGTGAATATCAAAGTGTTTTCATTATGGGGAGGTCAATCATGAATAATATCATGATAGCCTATGAATTGACACATGCTTTGAAAGAAAAAAACACCTTGCACCCCAATTGGATATAAGCAAAGTGTACAACAGGGTGGAATGGTCGTATCTACAAGCTATTATGCAGAAAATAGGATTTTTGAATAAATAGATCTCTTTGGTGATGAAATATGTTTCTTCTATATCCTAATCTATCATTCTTAATGGCCAAACAACTGAATCTTTCTCACCTAGCAAAGGCCTTCGACAAGGAGATCCATTGTCCTCTTTCTTATTTTTGTTCTGCACAGGTTTTATTGGCCATGTTATCAACAACACAACGGGAAGGGGAGCTACTGGGAATACTAGCAAAGTGATCTGTTGCCAGCGTTAATCAGTTGTTCTTTATTGATGATAGCTTAGTCTTTGCTAAAGCAAACAAAAGCATGGAAAAAGTTCGAAACACATGCTAATGAAATCGAGATAAATGATTAACTATGAAAAGTTGGCTTTTTTCTTTAGCCTTAACACTTCTGAAAAGAAAAAAATTTGATCTTCAAGGTTTGTTTGGAATACAAGTTGCCCTTAATCTAGAAAAGAATCTCAGATTACCAACCATGATCAACAAGGGAAAAAGAAATCCTTTAAAAATATACAGAACAAGATGCTTGGAAAAATTAATAATTGGAGTAGGAAGTTACTCACATTTAGAGGTAAAGAAATTTTCATTAAAGCAATCTTTCAGTCTTTACAGACTTATGCAATGAACTACTTTCGGCTTCCAAAGACTCTGTGTGATGATCTAGTGGCCACAATAAGGAAATTATGGTGGACTAATAAAAGTAAAGGGAAAGGAATGCATTAGATAAGCTAAGATCAAGTTTATTAGCAAAATCAACGAGAAGACTTGGTCTTTGAAACATGTATATGTTCAACAAAGCCACATTGGCTAAGCAAGCATGGAGACTTATAGAAAATAGAAGTTCACTATGTTATGAAGTATTAAAGGCTAGATATTTCTTAAATTGTTAATTCTTGGAATTAAAGCTTGGATAGAACCCATTTTTCATGTGGAGGAATATGTTGTAGGCAAAGGATGCATTTCTCTTATGCACTCAATAGAGAATTGGTAATGGTATGACATTGAATATATAGAGTAATAATTGCCATTGAATGGGGCCAAATAATGGAGTTAGAGTTCGAACCCTAGAAAGTGGAAATTTGATCCAACAGCTATTAATCACATTCTAGAATAGAGGAACAATGCATAACAATGCTACAATGGCGACACTTATAGATAGGAACCCCAAGAGCTAAAATGGCAACGCTTAAGAGATATTTCCCAAATTGTTCCTTCTTGGAATCAGAACTTGGACAAAACCCCTCTTTCATATGGAGGAGTATATGGTAGGCAAACGATGTACTTCTCTTGGACATTCGATGGAAAATTGGTAATGGTACGATAATGAATATATGGGGTGATATTTGGTTACCCTTGAATGGGGATTTTAAAATACTCTCGAACAGAGGAACAATGCATAACAATGCTAAAGTGGCGACACTTATAGATGGAAACTCCAAGAACTGGAAAGAAGATTTACTAAGAGAGAACTTCAAAATGAATGAGGCTAATGTGATATGCAACATTCCCTTCTACTCTTCAAGTACTCTGGAGAAATTAATATGGTACTATAACAAGAGCAGCAAATATAGTGTGAAAGGTGGATACAAGTATCTCTTAAACATGAAGCTAGGAGTGGGGCCACAATGTTTTATTTGGAAACTGTTATAGGCTGTTAACATACCCCTCAAAGTTAAATTGTTTGCTTAGTGCCACTCCAATGGTATACTCCCAACTAATGTGAATCATGACTCCGAAATACAAGGAATAGACAGGGCATGCACAAGATGCTATTGCGAAGAGAAGGTGACCTCTATGCTTTGAGAAATTCTGAGATCTTAGGGCAAATTCTGCTAATAGCTGATAGACAGACAATATGGAAGCTGTATTGACTGGCTTGAGGAAGCTACACATATTTTAAAGGAAGAAGACTTTAAGATTTTTTTAACTACCCAATGGGCACTATAGAATGCTAGGAATGATGAAATCAAAAAACAAAAGCAACAGATTGATACAAACATTGTACAAAGAACTCAGACATTCCTCTTTGAATTTTAAAAGGCACAACAAAATCATAGGAGGAACACACAAGAGCAAATGATGATATACCGGAAAACACCTCCGAGACAGGTTTTTAAAGTGAATTTTGATAGAGCATTTGATGCAAAGTATAAAAAAAACGTATATAGGCATCATTATGTGAGACTTTGAGGGTTTTATGATGTAAGCAACTGAGATGAAAGCTAACCGAATTCAGGATCCTTATATGATCGAAGCAAGGGCAGCAGTAAAAGCTTTAGAAGTGACACAGTAGATGGGATACCAGAAGATTGTTTTGAAGGGTGATGCACTAAATGTGATCAAGAAATTAAAAGTGGAAGAGCAAGACTTCTCCAACATTAGACCTTTTATCGAAGAAAGCAGATTCAAATTGAATGCTTTTCGGAAAGCACAGTTCAACTTGTACGATGATAAGGGAATCAAGCAGCAGATAGTCTCTTGAAACTTGGTCCTTCACTTGCAGAAGATTCTTTTTGGTTAGAGGATTATCCTTTTGCAATTCATCAACTTGTAACGAAAGATGCCACTAATATTTAATAAAAAAATAATGTTTTTTTCTCAAAAAACATAGATATACAACTATAAAGAATCACAGAAAATTAAGATGATTTTTATGTTTAGTATATTTTTACCTAAATAATTTATTTTCAGTAATTATTTTTTAAAAAAATTAATTTTCCACAAATCCATTATTCGTGCATCAATTAATTTTATAAAAAAAATCATGTAATTTTTTCTTGATTACAAACATTGGATCATTGATTATTAATGTGATTTAATTCTTGATTTTTGTTCAATCAATTCATAGGAAAAAAATTTCCTAATTTAATATCGATATTAATATTCATAACAAACTTTTCCTATATATAGGGCTTAAGGGTATTTAATTTTTAAAATTATTTTATATAAATTTAATCAGTCTATTACTTTTAAAAAATTAATATTCTACATTTACCACTTTGTTTAAATATTATTTTGTTTATATCACATTATGTTTTAAATTAATTTATTTTTTAAATCATTTTCGAGTTTATCATGAAAAATGATAAATAATTGACAAATAATTGAAGAACTTTGGACTTGATAACAAATATGTTAAGTCATTACTTAGCTACAACGTGAATGGAGGGTATATGTTTAATGGGTGTTCTTTGTTTAGTTTATATATTAAAATATACTATTTTAATTAAGTCATTTTTTTTAATTTCTCTTACAGTAATGCATGTAATAATCAAAAAAATTTAATTATATTTTTTGAAAAAAAAACAAATACTTAAATAATTACAAAATTGTTTTATTGAATAAAATAATCATTTTTTAATCAAAAAAATGTTCTGTTATTAAAGCAATTAAAATTAAAAAGCATATAAAGGAAAAGAATTTAAATGTCAAAAACTTAAAATTATAATAATAGACCAATTAAATATTATAGAAATTGTTATGCCATTCGAATAATCAATAATCTTTGTCATCATCTGAACAACCATTTCAAACAAAAGGACTACCGAACTCCTCTTTGATCGCCAAAACATAAAGAAACATTGATGTGACCACCTGAGGGCAACATAACCTCAAGGCAGATACCTCATTTTGAATGGCAGCCGACTGACAGATCCAACTATAAGACACGGTAACCTGACAGGTAACTCGGCATTAACTGTCTCCCAATTATGTTATCTGATAGCATGTCCCTCAACAATGCTTATAAATGGGTAAACAAACCCAAGGTAAAGGCATCTTCTTTCCATTTTTAGTCTCTCCTGTTGTATTAATCTGTAAAATTCTTGAAACTAATTTAACCATCAGAGAATGCCCAGAGTATCAACTTCGGCACCCCTTTGGCCCTCTTTGTGCTGCCAGACCCTATTCGACCTCCCAAAGAAAAGCATCAACAATTGATGTCATTTGTGGGAACACAGAACAAAAAAACCATGGCTGACCAACACACTGACACTGTCCCATAAATCCTTTCACCATTACAGAAAATAGCAAACCAAACCATAACCCAACCAACCCCCACGATCCCTAGTTTGCACACCTCTAGATATCCATACCCTTGCCTTCTTGGTTGAACCATTCACCATTCGCTTATTATCAAAATCTGCTAGGACTAATCCCGCTAATAACCACTGTCGCTCCCCACCATAACCAACCAAGAGGCCAAGCAATGTGACCATGGCCACCCCTATAACAACAAACACCCATACGTGCCTGTGGATGCCCAAGCACCCCTAGTCAACCATTTCAATACCACTACACCACCACCAATATACATAACAATTTTCTTAACCTTGTCATTGTCAGCAGGGAAACCCGACTACTATGCTCACTGCCAAGCCCAATTCCAAGCCAGCTGGCCGTCATCCTATAATCCCACATTCAACTTGCCAAACTTGTCAACTCCTAAACCAACTGCCAAAATACACGACAATTCGACCAACCAATTCAACCCACTGAAAACATTCCAAATCTAGAACCACAAGATCGATCTACCACACCAGACCATCTAGCCCACCCAATGGCTGAGGAAGGTTTCTGTTCCATACCTACTCTATGACAGATGCCATCGGGAACCTCTTGCCATACGGACGGTCCTCGCCCACCATCCCAGCATTCAGACCTTACCCAGCAGGTAACCACCTCAAACAGGAAATCAAAAGCCTTAGGATATCTCAAAAGGATAATTAGGAATGGCTCACTGATGAGCACAACCATTTGTTTGTCGCCATCCATCAAGTATCCGTCCCATTAAAAGTCAAGCTTTCCCCCAACACGTATAACAGTAAGATTAACCCGGCTAATCACTTAAATCATTTTCGTGTATTTCATAACTTACGCGATGTCCTAGATGTAGTGCAATATCGCATATTTCTAACAATGCTTTAAGGCCTTGCACGTACATGGTGGTACTCCCTTAACCTAAGCTCCATCACTAACTTCGACCAATTGGGCAAGCACTTTATCACCCATTTCAATAGCTGTAGGATAGCCATCAGAACCTCCGCCAGCTTAATGGCAATTAAACAGAATCCTGATGAGACCATTTGGGATTACGTCAAGCATTTTAATGCTGCCACTTTAAAGATGAGAGATTTTAATGAAGAATAGGCTATCCAGGCCTTCAGAGTAGGCATCCACCACAAATACTTAAAGTACGCCCTCACCGATGCACAACCCACGAAGTTATATCAATTTTATAAAAAGGCACAGAAATACACTAAAGCTGAAGAGATTGAAATTGAAAATAGAAAAACCAAGCATTGGGACAGAGAGTCAAAGGGCGATCGCAACACAAGGCCCAACAGATGACTCTATCGCCCTAGTCCCTATCACTCAAGAGACATCTACATAGGCCAACCGTAAAATAGCTCTTATACCAATAAAAAATGAGCGTGGACGCCACCATACAACAAGTATGAATTATACACCCCCTTCACCACCTTCAGATCACAAATCCTTAATACTATTATGCTAGATGGCTTAATTAATTGCCCTCCGCCAATGAAAGGTGATCACAGCAAGCGCGACCCCCTAAAGCATTATAACTTTTGTAATGACATAGGGTACATTACGAAAGATTGTATTAGTCTCAAAAATGTAATCGAATCACTAGTAAAGAAAAGTATGATTAAACAGTTCATTAAAAAAGAAACTAACGGCAGAGAGCGGGTGCGTTTACCCAATATGCACCAAAATATTATGCCAAATAAATGGTCGATTGTGGGAGTCATAAATATGATTGTTAACACAAAAAAAGATTACCCTACTAGCAGTTCAAAACATAAATCGCACTTGTGTAGCGTTATGGTAGTAGACATGGCTCCTAAATGCCTCAAACAACCCAACTAGGAAGTTAACTTCAATAAGGTAGACTCCTACCTCTTATACAATAGTGAAAATTACCTGATTATCATTTTTGCCACCATAGGCAACTACCAAGTCAACAAAATCCTTGTTGATAATGGCAGCACAGTCGAAGTTCTGCAATAAAATGCCCTCTGCCAAATGGGATTCGACAGTGGTGACCTAGCACCATCCTCCCTAATTTATGGGTTTGCCAACTAGCCAATTCTAGTCAAGGGATGATCAAATTGCCAATTACAATGGGTGACAGTGATCATACAATCACCATTATAGTTAACTTCCTTATGGACAATCAGCCTTATGCCTACAACGTCATCCTAAGTAGACCACTTATAAGGAAAACCAAGATGGTCACTGCAGTTTACTGCCTCATCGTAAAATTTTTTACTCTGACAAGAATTGGCTATATACGTCTAATCAAAAGATCGTCCGCTAGTACCACTTCTTATCAATTGAACTTGTTATAAAACAAGCGTCCACCACAGAAGCCCGCTGACATGATGCAACATAATTAGCAGTTAATGTCTTCATGCCTACCCAACCATAGGCTATCAAATTTGAAAGCCTGGATGCCTGAAGTGGATTTGATGAGTACAAACCTCAACTAGTAAAAAAAACGAAGAAACTTGTTTTTTGTGTTTCGAAGAAAGAGTTATTCAATAGCATTAGGTCTTCATTTAGTTCGTAAGAGAAGAGCCTTCTAGCAAAATTACTCTTTGATAATGCAAATGCTTTTACCTGGTCAGCGATTGATATGCACTGCCATTATCATGCATTCACTCTATGCTGACCCCAAGGCCACACCAGTCAAGTAAAAGAAATATCACTTCTCCCCATAATAAATTGCAGCCATTCATAAGGAAATAGATAAGCTTTTGGCTGTAAATTAAATACGCGAATTCAAGTACCTTGAATGGCTGGCCAATGTGGTCATGGTCAAAAAGTGACAAGAAATGGCGAATGTACATGGACTTCACTAACCTCAACAAAGCTTGCCCAAAGGATAGTTATCCACTTCTAGCCATCAATTGGCTCATCGACGCTTCCGCAGGCAATAAGCTTTTAAGCTTTATGGGCACCTTCTTTGGGTACAACCAAGTGAAAATGGATCCACAAGACAAAGAAAAAATAGCATTCATCATTAAAGATGGCACCTTTTGCTATCAGGTTATGCATTTTGTCTTGAAAAATGTTAGAGCCACATATCAACGACTAGTTAATAAGCTCTTTAAACACTAAATAGGGCGGTCCATGGAAATTTACATGGATGATATGTTGGTCAAGAGTTCCTCCCTCCAGCAACACATTGGTGATCTGACAAAGACCTTCACATACTTTGTAAGTATAAAATGAAGCTCAACCCGCTTAAATGTGTATTTGGAGTCATCGCAGGAAAATTCTTGGGATTCATAATCTCTTCACAAGGGAGAAAGGTGAACCTGAAAAAGATAAGTGCAAAACTTCAAACGAGACCACCAAAATCTACAGGGGTCAACAGATAGAGCAGCCGTATTAAATTGTTTTATTTCCAAATCTGCTGATAAATATTTACCCTTTTTTAAGCTACTTAGGGGAACAACCAGGTATAAATGGATGGAGGAATATCAACAGTCCTTCGACAAATTAAAAGTGTATTTGTGCTTGCCACCCCTACTCACCACCCCAAGCAAGAGGAATAGCTGTACGTGTATTTTACAGCTTTCGATGAGATTGTCGTCACCATTCTCGTATGAAAGAAGCTAAATAGTAATACCTTATTTATTACGTTAGTAGGGCACTCTAAGCTGGGAAAATTAGCTACACCAGGATAGAAAAACTAGTATTCGCTCTCATTGTGGCTGCTAGAAAACTAAAGCAATATTTCCAAGCGCACCCCACTACTTATTTTAACAAACCACCCCCTCAAAGAAGTCCTTGTAAGGGTAGATTCAGCCTAACGGATGATCCGATGGAGTGTAGAACTCAGTGAATTTGGCTTAACTTACAATCCTAAAAAGGCAATCAAAGCATAGGTTCTGGCCAACTTTATCACCAAATGCTCATTCCAAACGTCCAAGGAGTCACTGCCAAACATTATCCCAACTATCAACGATCCTAAAATGATAACTACAGCTATAGAACCTCTAATTGATAGCGAAGCCAGCATTTGGATAGTTTACATTGATGGATCATCCAATAAAAAGAAGTTTGGTACAGGCATCTTACTGCTCGACTCGTAAGGACAAGAATGCAACACAGCCTACTTTTTTAATTTACGACATCGAATAATGCGATCGAGTACGACAAACTATTCATCGGGATGGATTTAACTAAGGCCCTTAGAGACAATTGCCTCATTGCTCACACAAATTCACAACTGGCAGCCAACTAGGTCAACAGAGTATACGAGTTAAAAAATAAGCTGCACACTAAATATCACGATATGATCACAAGGCTATCTAGAAGCTTCTATCATGTCACTATTAAACGAATTCCCAGATAAAAGAATTATCAAGCTGACTGCTTGTCCAAAATGGCGAGCAGTATAAAGCTCACCACTAGAGGAAAGGTCATACTCAAATATGTCCTGATGCTCAACTACGATAGACACATACATGAAATCGTGACTAATGCTAAGAAAAACTGGATGATGCCCTTTATCTCCTTCCTTAGAGATAATAAAGCCCGAATAGACCTATTGGTCTAAAGGCATTCGAAAAAGAGGGCCACTAGATACACGATCATCAATAATGTCCTATACAAAAAATCCTTCATCTTTCCTTTACTCAGATGCCTAGCCCCTTTAAAAGCCAATTATGTATTAAGGGAGATACATGAAGGCGTTTATGGCAACCATATAGGAGAAAGAGCTTTGGTGCTCAAAGAACTAAGGCAGGGCTTTTTCTGGCCTATAGTGCAAAAAAACGCAACGAAACTCATCAAAAAATGCGATCAATGTTAGCGGTTCGCTGTAATCCCCCACCAGCCTACAGAAGCACTAAAACAGATCTTCAGTCCATAGTCATTTTATGTATGGAGGATCAATATCTTGGGCCCCTTTCCTCTAGTGATCTCTTAACGAAATTCTTAATCGTTGTATGCAATTATTTCACCAAATGGATAGAAGTCAAACCCATCAGTACTATCATTGCCAGAAGCATAGAGAGTTTTATTTGGCGTACATCCTTTATAGATTCAATATACCTAACGTACCTATAGCCGACAATGGTAAACAATTTTTGGCTAATAAACTGCATGACTTTTGTACCAGGTTCCATATTAATCTAGTCCATACTTTAGTTGCTCATCCTTACTCAAATGGCCAGATGGAATCCATGAACAAGAATATTTTGCAACCATTGAAGAAAAAGCTGGACAACCCAAATGACGCATGGGCAAAAGAGACACTAGGCATACTATGGGCGATCAGAGCAATAGAAGCCCAAGCAACTGCTGCAACCCCTTTTAACCTTGTTTACGACACTACAGAAGTTATCCCCATCAAAATAGGGGTCAATAGCTTATGCACCTGCCACACTGATGATCAACTTAACTTGGAACACCTGAAGGCCAATCTTGATTTACTGCAAAAATCTAAAGAAGATGCTGCCATCAAAATAGTGATACAACCATAACAAACCTCCAAATATTACAATCGCAATATCCGCAATAGATAATTCTAAGTTGGCGATATGGTTCTACGAAATTGTGAAGCAAGTAGGCTAGTTGTGAATGGAAGAAGCTATCTCCAAATTGGGAAGGCCCCTATCAGGTATCCAAGGTTCTTAGGTTTGAAGTATGCAAGTTAGTGGATATGGCCAGACAAACAATCCCTAATACTTGGAACACTGCACACTTAAAGAAATTTACCTATAAGTGCCTTTTTTTAGAAACTTATTGCTCTTGGCCACCAAGGCCCCAATCCTTCTCTTTATTTTCAACATGTGACACCTTGTTACCTCAACAGCCACAAGGCCCTAAGATGTGACACCAAGTCAGTTATTTGCCACCACAACAATATGGTCCTTCTTAGCATGCGACACCTAGTCGCCTGAATAGCCACTAGGGCCACAAAATGTGACACCAAGTCACTTAAATAGCCACTAAAAGCCCTTTAAATCATGACACCAAGTCACTTGTTTGCCACCATGGCAACCACATTAAAAAACATAAGTTACAACTAGTCACTTAAACGCTAATAATGATTGCATATAATTTGCCAAACAGTATAGACAAAATTCATTCAAACCTTAAAAAAATCTTTATTCATAAACATAAGGTTATTTATAAAAAAAAAGGGGGTTCACTTCTCTCTGGCCGATGAAATAGCCTACTCACCAGCCTCACCGCTAGACTCTCTTACTTTAGTCTCTTTTAGAGCATGAGTAACAAAGGCTGCATCCCTTACTTACCCTTTTTCTACCTCCTACTAACTTAGCATTAGTACATTAGACCCTTCTGGCAGCACGTACAATCGATCTAAGTTGATTGCTCTTAATCGAGGGGGTTCAGTAATAGTTGAACCCTATAAAGAGCGCTGTGCCTATACAAGTCCATATCAGTGAACAACTTGTCAAAAATTTATTCTTCCTCCCTTTTCAGTTCAGACTGGTGGTGAGCCTTTATTTTGCCAAACTATGCCTCTAACCCGGTGACCCTTGACTTAGTATATTGTAACTCCATGTCATATTTTTCTAGATTCTTCGTGGAATCTACGATCGTTGCCTTAACCTTCTTCACCTTAAAAAGTAACTCTACAATATCGGATAATCACTTTTCTTTAATTTCCTTCAATGAGGCCTCCAACTTGGCGTTCGTCTTGATTTCCTTAGCCGATCATCCAACTCTATTATTTTTGTCACTTATTTATTGAACTTCTCCTGCCAACCTTTCATTTAGCATATGTACATCGTCTGGCAGTGAAGTGCTTACGTCACATACAACAAGTATCAAAACCAAAACTATCTCTTAGCTGCTTATCGATTATCAAAAAACCACATGCTCCTTACCTATACTAGGCTAATCAAGGCTACATTCAAGTACTGGGCAAGGCCTCTTCTGTTCAAGAACTCCTGGTCACTTGGGGCCGCTCCCCTTACTACCCACCTAAAGGTAAACTTAAAGTTAGGCACTCTCTTTTCCTTGAGAATTCTAGGAATAGCCTACTCGCTAGCACTTAACCTGCTAAGCACCAAGAGCAACCTAGTCGATGCACTACTTGTCATCCCAAATGGCTACGATGACCATCCACTCACCAGGATAGGGCCACCACTTAAACCAACCTATTCTGCCCTTACAGTTAAAGGTGCCATCGACACCATAGCAATCGTCATAGTGGATGATACCATCGACCCACTTTCTGGACCCACGATCGTTGCTTGGGGCATAGCCTCTTCCGACTACTTCATTCCTATCTTCTACTTCTCTTTGCGTTGATGCACAATCACCCTTTCTGCAGTCTCTTGTTTCATCGGTCATTCTGCCAAAGCTGCCTGTATTGTATCTATCCCTGTCAAAGTACAACAAAGTCATATATAAGTTAACATTTTCTCAATTCAAACAAAGAACCTAAGGAAATACCCTCTTCAACTAGGGGGTTAATGGTCGGCCCTCATCAGCTTCCCTACTTAGGTGACTAGCAGATGACTCCTTAACATCCTCTTCGATAACCCCCTGCCAGATACCCTAATAGCCTCTGGTCCTTCTATCACATCCTCTATCCCTTTTTTTACCATGGTTTTCACCTGCATACATACAACATTATCATTACAAGCTACATAACATCACCAAAATAAAATTCATGCACCAACAGCAAACTCACCAGCCATATCCCTTTGCGTTCTGAGCAATCGTTGCCTTTTTGCTGACCCGAAGCACAAACCAGCCCTTCAGCATGTCAATGAGATCTTGTCCTACGTAGCTTTTTTGTACGTTATGCAGTGTAAGGTACTATTTATAGCTCACCTGGCCATTCCTAAAAAATTCTACTGTTTTTGCTCTTGTTCATTCAAGTTTGGCCTCTCGTTGCATGATGGCGACCTCTAACCTCACTTAATCGAAAACATCCATAAAGTGCCTGCCCTTTTCTCACAATAAAATATTATCCCTCTTCAAATGGGTGTTAACGGTAAGTCTACCACCAGTTTACCTCCCTCTCTCGTTTGCAAAAAATGCAAACACAGCTCACCTTGCTTTAAAAAATATAACTCCCTCATGACCCCTATAGAAGGCAACTATTCCCTTTCCTTGTAGACCAAGAAATATGTCACCAAGATCGCCTAACTATTCGATTTTAGCTGGTTGGGTGACACATTGTACCTTTTTAGTAGCACATAGAAGAAGGGCTCCAAGGGCAAATGGAAGCCGTCTTTGAAAATGGGTAGATAAAATGCCGTACTATCCTCTTTAACGAATGTAGCCCTCTGTTTTAGCATCGTCTCTAAAACTTTATACCTTTCTAGATTGATGCCCCTATCATGCATCCATATGCGCACAGTCTGCATGTTTACAGAGTCCATATGTATCTCTCCACAAGCTTTGTGTCTAGTTCCCCCACCACCTCATTAGTAATGCCCATCACCTCTTTTACTTCTTATCGATCTATAGCCTTGACACCTTGCTCACCCCCTTGAGCATCCATAGTACTTCTTTTCAGATCGCTCTCCTGCACCATTGGTCAATTGCTTGTTCATCCCAGACTTAGCTGTTCCACTATGTTCCTTACTTTCTCATAAGATTCCTTCAACTTGCCCTTCCTCGTGACTAATTTGATGCACATCCTCCGACCCTTCTTTACCATCCACCGCCAACACATAACCATCTTTTACTCAGCCCAAACACTAATTTAAAGCGCAAAAATAGGAACTTACCAGAACATTTACTTCTCCTTCAAGTGGCACCAATGACGATATACAGCACCCTTTGCTAGCCCCAATAATGTTCGCTCATCGCAACCACAAAAACCAAAACACATCAAAAGCTCACCGTACCCCAAGAAACCAAATGACACTTTATCACTCTCAATCTTACTTACATTCACAAACATACTGACACCTAGAAAACCCAATGGCAACCAGCAGCGATCGAAAGCACCCAGACTCTATGCTCACAACAATGCTACCTTCTACTATCTTCTCACAAAACTATTTTCTCACCATACCCCAAGCCTCTCTTTAAATATCTATTCCATAGAAGTCTTCCCATATTCCCCCCAAGACCCATGTGTCTACCCATGATTCTTTACTCTTCTATCATGCCATATCCCTGAAAAGTCATCTCTAAACATTCTTCCATGTGCCAAGTGTTCACCTATCATTCCTCCCTCTTCTGCCTCGCCACCGAAATGTTGCCCCTTATTCTCCCTTTTTCCTGTCATGCCGCATTTATAGCTACAATAATTGATAACCCTTACATTTAAATTTTGAATTTTAGCATCCTTATGTGCAATTGCACTACCTACGAATAGCCAAAACATCATTCACTTTATGATTGTCTTTTGGCTATTCAAGAGGGACAATTGTTATGCCATTCGAATGATCAACAATTTGTGTCATCGCCCAAACAACCTTTTCAAAGAAAGTGACTATCAAACTCATCTTTGATCGCCAAAACATAAAGAGACATTGATGTGACCACCTGATAGCAACATGACCTTAGGGCTAACACATTTTTTTGAATGGTGGCCTACTGACAGATCAGGTTACCAAACATGGTAGCCTGACTACTAGCTCAGTGCTAGCTGTCTCCTAGTTATGTCATCTGATAGAATGTCCCTCAACAATGCCTATAAAAAGGTAAACAAACCTAAGGTAAAGGTATCTTCTTTTCATTTTTAGTTTCTCATGTTGTATTGATCTATAAAAATCTCAAAACTAACTTAATCATCGGAGAGTGCCCCAAAGTATCAACTCTGACACCTTTCTGACCCTCTTTGTGCTGTAAGACCTTATTCGACCTCCTAGAGAAAAGCATTAACAAAAATGTTAAAAATTCATGCATCGCACAGACTAAAAACTAGTATACATATTAATGTGGGTACAGATTTGAATTAAATTAAATTAGAAAATATACAATTAAAAGTCTATCATGTTTTATTTACTTTTTAAATAAGAAAATATATTATTATACAGATTAAATTAGTAAATAAACATTTAAATTATGCTATATTTAATACCTAGATAATGGAACAATATATAAAACTCTATCATGCCCCTTTTTTTACTCTAGATAGAACTTCTAACTCCAACTTAGAACAAATATAGGTAATGTGGTTATATTAATGAAAATAATTTTTTTTTTTTACATTAGAGTCTCAATTTTATAGCTGCTCATGGTCGGATCAAGCCACGATCCTAATTTTCTTTTAATCCCAAGTCCAGCACATATTTGACATGCCCAGACCTTTCCGTTTAGGTTTGAATTACTATTCATCATATTAAAAAAATTTTATTAATATTTATATATTTTATAATTAAATTTAAATAAAAATATATTATTTTTATTAAAAATCATTGTTCTGAATCGATCTGAAACAAAAATATTAGACCTAAACCTTAACCAAGCCTGTCTTCCAAGCCTCTGAGCAAGTCTACTCCATTCATATATCTAGAAAACATAGGGAATTAGGGTTTTGACCTCTTTAGGGAAAATGAGAGGTACTATCTCCTTAGGACATATATCCTACATGTCAAGTATCCTACACAGCAAGTACAAAGCAAAGCCCAAATTGACAAAAAATGAGTAAAATGTCTGAGATATTACATTAATTCTGAAGAACTCTAAACTCAAACAAATACTGAGGGCAAACCACCAACTAATATCAACCACCTTTAGAGATCTTGCAATCTTTGCCACTTTTTGTTCTTAGCTTAGAAAGAAGGCAACAATAGTAAAAATTACCATTAATTCCTATTACAAACAACACAACTAGGGTACTTCAAATCAATTAATGGCTCTAAGAGTCTCAAGCTAATGAGTTGCCTATAAATCAGGCTTTAACGGAAAATGAAATAAGTCATAAGTATAATTATCATTGCGTTTAAAGCCACATCTCTAATATATTTGTGAACGAAATACACCTGTAATATTTATTCAACAAATTCACTTCAATTATTTAATTTTAGACATAACCTATTTGAATGAGAGATTTAAATATTGATCATAACACAACATTACAGTTGTTATTTTGTCATTACAACTCTATCTTTGTTGATCTTCATTATTGATATTCATCATAACTTACGACGATAATATTCATTATATTCACACCATGATAAATATGACACAATACATATTTGTGACCATAATTTAAATCTTAACCTACACTTAACAAAGAGCCAGAGCTTAGCTCCCTTCAAACTAGTCTTTCCTTTTCCTGCTCGAACTTATATAACAATCTTTTATTTTAATATTTTTTTCATTATATTGTTGACAATATGATGCCTTTTAGTGCACAATTATATATAGCAATTAATATGCCACCATACTACACTTGATCTTAATTAAAAGACCAATGTCTGATACATTTGATTGGGCCATTATCTGATCACATGATTTTGCTTCTACAATGAAAGAAAATTTCATACATGTGAAAATGGAAGGCATAATCATAATATTTTTTTATACGGGAATCAGTTAATTAATGTTTATAAATATCAATTAAGTATTATTAATTAAAAAATTATATTTAATATATTATTTTTATCGAACTCAAAAAATAATATATTAATTATAATTTTTTATCAACATCATTTTTAATGATTTATAAATATCACTTTAATCAATAATAATGGACACACGTTAATATTCCTCTTTACATATAAAAAGCCTAATAGAATTTAAGAATCGACTTTCAAATCCATATTAAGGTGTTTATACAATTACCAAATAACAAAACAGACAAAAGAAGAGACGAAGATTGATCATATTTATAGTATATATAATAGTTCCATTTAGTTGATATCACGAGTCGAGCAACATTAATATAAATAAAATATAAAAAAATTTAAATTTAAATTATAATAATAAAATAAAATTATAAGTGTTTAAATCTTTTACTTTTAAAAAATAATTACTCATAAAAAATTTATTCACTTTTTTAATATTTTTAAATTTTTTATAAAATAGCCAACCACATATATTTTAAATTTTTTTGGTTAATTAGATTTAAGGGGCAATGGCATAAAATAAAATTATGAGTGTTTAAATCTTTTAATTTTAAAAAATAATTACTCATTAAAAAATCATTCACTTTTTTAATAATTTAAATTAGCTAACCACATATATTTATAAATTTTAATTAGATTTAAACAATAATATTTAAAAATGTTCACCTACCCTTACAAATGTCTTCGACCCACCAAACAACACAATTAAATGTGACCTCCCATATCAAATCACAGATTTTCAATAGCTTCCATTGAAAATAAGATATTTTTTTAAGAAGTTTTCAATTTATGATTTTTATTAATTTAAATAGAAAATTCTACAAAAAAAATAGTAGCTCTATTGTTTGGTTTACAGAATTCCCCATTTAGCTAAATACCAATTCTACCTTTGTTCTTGGAACTCTTGTAATGGTCATTCTAAGCCACCCTTTCAAAATGGCTCTTCCTAACCCATTAGGAATATGCAAAAAAATCTCAAAAATACTCTTCTACATTAATCAATCATCACTTATATCATTTGCCTTAGCCTCCATCAGCACCACCACTGCCCAACCTAACCTTGATGCTTATGCAAGTCTGACATGTCTGAGCCACCCTTTCAGAATGGCTATTCCTAACCCATTAGGAATATGCAAAAAAAATCTCAAAAATACCCTTCTACGTCAATCAATCGTCACTCATATCATTTAACTCAGCCTTCATCACGACCACCACTGCCCAACCCAACCTTGATGCCTATGCAAGTCTGACATGAATAGTTCTAGTCACCATCATTGAAGCAACAAATAATGACGACGACCACAAACAATGACAAGACAACAAGCATCAACCAAAACCAATAAAAACAAAAAACATAACAAAAAAAAGAAAAAAATCTTCTCATTCCTAGGGTTTTGGATAAATATAGTTTTAAGGGCTTTTAGCTTTCAAATTTAAGGAGAATGAAGAACAAAGGTTAGGGAACTGTAGACACCCTATTTTTTTAGGCCCTTAATTTATTTTTTATTTTAGGGGTTAGATGAAATTTTTTAAGTTTGGATCCTCTCGAATGAGTTATAGATGATAGAAAAGTCCAATTAAGGTTTTGAATTGTTTCTATGAGCTTAGCCTAATATAATAAGACGTTTGTGCTTAATTGTCTAATTTAGGGTATAGCTGTTGGATTTGGAAAGCCAAGACTTGAAAATCTAAGAATGCCAAAAGCTGACTAGTAGAAGTCTCTAGACTATTTTTTTTATCATATTTCGATGAAAAAGAGATTTGTTTTAAAATTTGAATCAATTGCCAGCAAAGTAGCAAAGCCAACTACAAGCAAAGTCAACTAAAAAAAGTTAACTTTTTAGCCTAGATTTAGATTTTGAAATTGGAAGAGTTCTACAACTCGATTTTCGAAATTGATTACACCAATATGAAATTGAACATGGACTTTAGGTCAAAAAAGTGTAATCAAGATTAGGTCATGAAAGGACCTTAGGAATTTAGAATATCGAGAAATCTCGAAGGCTTAATCAAAGAGGTCGGGAATAGAAAATTTCATATTTTTAAAAAGAAAGTAATTAGGACATATTTGTACTATAAGATAGAACATTCAATTGCATTATTATATTGACATATCATGATCAATTAAATGTTACAAAAATTTGTACAAAACTACTATAGTAATAATAGCCTTGGCTGAATTTAACCATGTGCTTAGTGTACACAATGCTTATCCATTCATTAAAAGCAAAAGTGTAACATAGCAGAGACTTACAAAGTAATACTTTGACTCGTTGTCTTCTCCCTAACACTTTAGGATTAACTTTTGAAAATTTAAAGTTCCATAAGTCGGCCTTAAACTTGACTAATATAGCAAATTACTAATCATAATAAAAATCACAACCATACTTCATATGAAAACTAGGAAAATCTAAATAAAAGACATGAACATGAGACATTTGAATGTCTTGCTTACTCATTTTCTTTCTCTTGTAGACTTATCTAAACAAGTATAAGGTACCTCAACGCATCTCTTATTGATGCTAGAACAATAGCTAATCAACATTTAAACACACATAGTCCATCACACAAACATAATCCTTTATGCTACCAATACAACTCAATTCCATTCAAGCTTTTGAATTTACTTAAGCAAAGTTCAAAAACCATTATTTTTTAGCTCCAAATTAGCTTGAATTCAAGCTTGTTTATTGTTTAATATTTCTAAGATTTCTTGGAAACATATTGAAAACTTGAGCTCCAACTACCCATTTATTGGATAAGCTAAAGCTTAAAACTTAAAGCTTAAAGATTTTTTTCATAAAATAAGTTTTTCGCACTAATACTCAAACACTTGCCAATCTAAACTAACAAACAATGAACAAACCATACAAGATTAAGTATAAAATCATATAGGCTGAACCTAAACTAACATGATTTCTACTTAACTTAGCATCAATCCATCATAAAACATGATCAATATGCATGTAATCTAGCAAAATCATCAAATAAATGCAAAATTATGAATTAATGCAAAAATCATCAACATACAAGCTTAACTAAACTTAGATCTAACATTTGTATCATGAAATCTCATTAATATTATTAAATTTTAGCTCATATTTCATAGATCTTGGCTTAAATTAACACAAACATGATAGATCTCATCATTTGAACTTGGCCGAACATGATCTGAAGTTTTTCTAACTTGATCGATTCATCAATTATGATATTCAATCAAGAATTGGACTTAAATTCAAGAAATCCAAGATTTAATCATAGGAAATCATAAAAATGCAAGGAAAACCAATATCGAACTTGAACATATCATGAAATCATTAAAACCTAGTTGGTCGAACCAACTTCTATAATTGTTGAATGGATCTAACCTTGATATGATCAAATCAAAGCTTGATTCATGCTAGGAATCATGCATTGTAAATTGAAACAACAAGAGTTTTAGTAAGAAATGTACTTTCTCAACTTTCTTTTCCTGGCTCTTTTGAAAAAAATGTGAGAAATTTAAAGGAAATCTGAATTTTATTAAGATAAAATCATCAAAACCTACTCAGTTGAACTGACTTCTATAATTGGTAAATGGATCTAACCTTGATATGATCAAATTAAAGCTTGATTCATGCTAGAAACCATGCATTGAAAATCAAAACAATAAGAGATTTATGAGAGAATTATATTTTCCTAGCTTTCCTTCCTTAGCTCCCTGGAGAAATGTAAGAAAGTTGAGGAAAAATCTAAACTTTATTAAGTGTAATATGATATCTAATGTGTAGTGTGTCTTATGAATTTTTTCTATAAGTGATAACTATCACTTGTTATTTATAGAAAAATGAGTGGTCATTTAATCACTAATCACCATTGGGTGATTTTAACTTGATTTTCAACTAGTTAACCACTTCCAACAACCTTTTGTGAAAAGACTGCTTGCCCTTAATTTCTAAATGAATTTGAAAAACAAATCCTCGAAATGGTTTAAACAATTTAGCCATGTGATAAAATTGATGCCTAACTTGTGCATTTTTTTGTTTTCATCTAATTAACCATAATGTAATCTTATAAAAATATAATTGGATGTTCCTTCTTGTAGTAAAAATGATCCCTAATGACTTTCTCTTGAAAAATTTAGAATATCCTATCTTGGACCTCTTGGAATTTCAGTCTCTAAGGCCTCTTAATGAGCCGATCTTGATTGTACTTTCTTAACTTACTTTTATGCTCAATTTTATGCCCAATTTCAAATTAGTACGATTATTTTGAAATCTGAGTTTTAGAATCCTACCAACTTAAAAGTCAAACTTTTGGACTGATAGTTGACTTTAATAATTGACTTTTTGACTTTCTGTCAACTTTTTTATTTGAATTTTAAACCAAGCCTCTTTTCAACACCAAATGTCTTCAATAATTATTCTATTTCTTTTAAAAGATACAAAATAGCCAACTTTAATAATACTCTGATTCGTGAAACCGGAGTCTTGGTTTTTCAAACCCAATATACCTCTATTAAATTGGTCAAGTAAGCACAAATATTTTATCAAATTAATCCTCTGGAATCATTTCAAGTCTACGTTAATGTTTTAAACATCACTATTCATTTGAGAAGATCCGAATTAAAAAAATCCTAACCAATATTTAAAACTGAGAAAAGGTCAATTAGGGGGCCAGACGAAATCGAGTGTTTACAATAATTTTTAACTATTTGATAACCATTATAACTTTAGAAAAGTTGTTAAAGAATCCTGGATTTTACCAATGGGGGGCAACTTTATGCTGAGGCTACATAAGGAACTTAAAAGATTGAAATTAGTCCTGAAGGATTTCAATAATTCCTATTTTAGCAATATCTTAGATAAAGTGAAGGAGAAGAGGACAAAACTTGAATGTTTACAATTAAACTTCTGTCTTAAAGTCCTATTAGAAAGTTGTTGTTGGCAAAAAGGTAAGTTACTAAGGATCTATTAGATCCAGTTGCTATAAAAGAAAAATTTTACAAGGAAAAGTCCAAAATTTAGTGTGTGAAAGAAAATGATTAGAATATAGAGTTTTTCACTAGCAAGTGGTTGCTAACAAGAAAAGTAGCATAGTTAAGATATTGTGTGATGCAAAATGAAATAAATTGGAAAGTTATAGCCTCATATCTTTTGATGTAGTCTAAGTTTTGAACAATCTTTGGGTACTTTTGATCTTAATGCCACAAGTGCTTTGACAATCTATTGAAGGAACTCTGATAAGTCTCATTACAAGCTATAGATATAGCCTATGTGAGTTGCACAGGTTAACTAAAATGAAATTTATTCCACAAATTTTCCAATGAATGGCAATAAGCCATTTGGTCCAAGTAGTCACTCTATTCACTTTTTTAAACGAACTTAGAGCTTTATTGGTGTAAATGCATGGAAAATACAATATTTCTTTAACATAGGCTATCTATTATTAACCTTCAACTCTTCAATTATTGCTTTGGTGCATAAAGTCTCTATTCCTATATGCATGTAAGATTGTAAACTATTTTCTTAATGCTCAATCATCTATAAATGTATCACAAGTTCCTAGCCAACAAAATAAAGAAATGTCTACCAAGTTTCATAGCTAGTAACTAAAGTGTATTCATTAAAGGCATAAGCCTAGTAAACAATGTATGAATGGCTCAAAATTAGTCTATGGTTGTCATAAAAGTACCTTGTCTGCCAGATGTGTTATCAAGGTAGATACAAGGCTTTCAATTCATTGAAGTAGAATTTTATAATATAGATATTACTAGTTCTTGGTTTTCCTTTAGAATTCACAGAATGGATAATGGAGGATTAGCAAGTTACTTTTTAGGTGCAAAGGGTTTTAAGTAAAGGGATCCCATCTCCCTATATTTATCATTGCTGTGAATGTGCTATTTGAACTTTTGAAAACAACTATTGCCTATTGAGAGTTTGCTTTTCACTCGATTTGTAAAAGGCTAAATCTTATATATTTTTACTTGCTCGTTAGCTTGTTAGTTTTTACAAAAGGTCTGTTGATTCTATTATGGCTATCACCAACATTTTGAAGATATATTAGCACATTTTTGTTCTCTATTGAATATTGCAAGAGTGAGTTGTTTAGCTTTGGAATTAGTCAAGCTGTGCTGCAAGAAATATAATTGAATGCAAAAGGCTCAAGCTTGGCACTTTGCTGGTAAGGTATTTAGGAGTGTCATTGTTAACTAGAAGATTAAGTGAAAATGATTATTTCCCTTAGTGGATAGAATTACTTAAAGGATTAAAGGCTAGGTAGCTAAATCTTATCTTATTCAAAGCAACTTAAATTCATTAAATCAGTCATTTTCAGTATTCAAAATTTTTGGTATAGGAATTTGTTGTGGCCTACAAATTAATGAAGATTACTCAGTTATGAAGTGCTTTCTTTTAGAAAAGTGGAGATGGCAATGGATAAAGGTGAAGGTCAATCGATAGATCATATGTCATCCCAAGTCTATAAGTGGTTTAAGAGTTAAGGATTTGGTTACTTAAAGCCTGTATATTAAGATATAGTTAAAGCTAAAGAAAGTTACTAAAACTAAGAAATTTGGCACTCAACTTCATGCAATAGCAAGGTGATAGTATTAGTACAGAAACAACTTGGCTCTGGCTACAATATTGTGTTCATGAGTAATGAATTAAGACAAAGTAGGACAGGGTGAATTGGCATAAACTGGTGTGATGCTAATAATTCATTCCCATGCACTTACTCATTACTTGCTTAGCAATTCAGGATAGGTTGCCAACCAAAAATGGATTAAGCTCTTGGGGTTGTCAAATTACTCTTGAGTGTTCATTTTGTAATGAGAAAGTGGAGATTAGAGATCATGTGTTCTTTAATTGCGAGTACTTCAAGTAGCTTTGGGGTAGGATTTTACATGTGTGTGAGGTTAATAGATTAGCATGATCTTGGTAAGAGGAGTTATCTGGATAATTTTGAAGTCAAAGAGGAAGGCATTAATCTCAATAATATAGATACTTGCTTGGAATGCCTACATATACTTTCTTTTGCTTGGAGAGAACAACAATTACATGCTGGATCTGCAGAACAAATTCAAGTATCATTCGGCTTAATTCTCAAAGACATACGTGATAGGTTAGCAGGCCCTACAAATATTGTCAAATGATCCCGTTAACAAACAACCGTGTGATTCTCGGGGACTTAGTGATTCCGTACTAAACATTTGTTTGTTGGAAATATGAAAAACTTTACTTACTAAAAAAGAAAAATATTTGGTTGATATAAAGTGCTAAATAAAATAACCTCAGGCCAAAAAGAAGGAAAAAAACCTCTGGCCAAAGGAAAGAGCACTTGTTGAAATTCCTGATTTGCCCCTTGCCCAGCAAAACCAGTTTTCCCCCTTTTCCACGCCCACACCGCGTCTTTCTTCTCTCTCTCTCTCTCTCTCTAGCAGTATTTCTTTGTACTTGTAGCTCTTTCTGCTTATCAGATTCAGTCGATCGTACTGCCGCTCATCACCGTCCATGACTCTGATGACTCCTCCACTGTTAGATGTAAGCATCCAATCCTTCACCCTTCTTTTTTGTTTTTGTCTTCTTTTATTTCACTTCAATTCATTTTCGATCCCCGTATCGCGGTCTTTTTTCAACTGTCTCAAATGCTTCTTCCTATCCCGTTTGAAAGATGAAATTCAACATTATCTACGATTCCATGCTTGGATTCCTAGGGTTTTGATCAGCAGATCCGAACTATCCTAATTTTGTAATTCTGTTGTTGTTTTTTCAGCAGGAGGACGATGAGATGTTGATCCCACAGAATGACTTCGTCGAGGGTCCTCAGCCATTAGAAGGTGATATTTCGAATTCAACCTTTTTTTTTTTTTTCTGGTTTGTTTCTCAAGAACTGAACGCAAGTTGAATTTCATTTAAAGAAATAACGATTTTTTTTTTTAATTTTCAGCTGAATGAAATGTCATATTTACATCATTATGAATATTCCGTGCTGCTGATATTTTTTATATAATTTTTGTTAGAATTCATAAATTTGAAAAATTCTTTTGCTTTCCTTTTTGATTTTGTTTTATTTATTATTAGTGGCAACGGAAGCTGCAAGTAAGGCGGATGCACAAGCAGTGGATGATCCACCATCGGGAAGGTTTACATGGACAATTGAGAATTTCTCGAGGATTAATACCAAGAAGCTTTACTCTGACATCTTCTTTGTTGGAGGCTACAAATGGTAGTTTTAGTCGATCAATTTATGCCTTTTGGAGTTATTGCTGAATTTTTTTGCATTAATCTATATGTAAGATTTTTATTGAATCCTAATGCACAGGCGGATACTTATTTTCCCCAAAGGTAACAATGTGGATCATTTGTCAATGTATCTTGATGTTGCGGATTCAGCAACATTACCTTATGGATGGAGTAGATATGCACAGTTCAGCTTAGCTGTCTGCAACCAAATGCATAGCAAGTATACAATTAGAAAAGGTATAGCTATTTTATTCTTATTTTTCTTATAATTATTATTATTCTATTGTTCTTGTCTTCTAATTTGAATTTGAATTTCTTGTTTGAATTTAATGAAGAGTTTATTAAAAATTTTCTAAAGATTCGATTCGTTAGAATCCGATCTAAGAACAGCGATTTTTTGTAAAAATAGAATTCTTGGGAGATGTAGAAAGTTTGATCGGTTAATTGAATAAGAAATGGGGGTTAGCGCTCAATTTCCTTGGTACAATTCTATTGAATGCAATTCAATTGGATTGTTTCCTTATTCAATGATGGAATTTTTAAGTTCAACCATCCTATTTTCAAAATTTGAAGCAGAGAAATAAAAATTTTTAAAGTCTTCTTGTCTATCATTATAGACAATACCATCCATATTATCTATGGAATTCGAACCAGAACTCGATTTATGATTCCTTATTTCTATCCTCTCATTGGCCTTTATTTCATTTCATATTTTGTTTTAGTATATTGTTTTTTTAATACGTCCAACCTCTGCCTGCTTTTTCCTTCTTATAATTCAATCCCTTTATATAGCAGTTATTTTGGCACAGCATGCTGTTTGTCAACTGATTTATATGCCCACTGTAAAGCCAGTCAACCTTCTTTTTTTCATTCATCAACTTTTGTGTGTTCTACGAACTGAAAATGAGAGACCACAATTTATACATATATGCTCTTTTTGGTGAATTATCTACCTCATAATACATGTTACTGTCATCGTTTCTGTTTATGAATTCTTTACTACTTTGAGTGCTAGTTTGCACATCCATTTGGAAATGGCTTAATGATCATTGTCTCTAACTTGTATTTTGTGAACATTCTGTCAAAGTGTATCCAAGATTGAGCTTTAGTTCCTGTAGCTTATAGTCAGTGCATCTTATTACATCTTTTATTTTATTTTTCTGAATGTTTATTTGGGAGGGGATCTGAACCTGGAAGTTGAGACCTCCTTTCTGGAGGAGAAGTGTAACTATCAATTAGGTTATTCCACAGTTGCATCGTGTACTTTTCATTTGAGCTGACTTATTCATAAGTATTGGTGCCGGAGTTGAATATAGCATGTTGAAGAACAATGACTGTGGGGCTCTGTCATCTAAAGTTCAGTGACAATTCATGAAATTTGTATAGCTGATTTATAGAATCCTTTAGTTCTTAGTTCACCTTGTGGACTTCATCTGTTAAATAAATAGAGCTTAAATGCAGTTCAAGCTATGGACAATGAGTCTTCCCATGGTATGTTTAACTAAAAGTTGAGTTAGATTTAAAGTTTATCAGAAGACATGTCATTTTTTTCCTTTTATTCTTTGTTATGTGTGCCACATAGAGTTGGGAATGGAGAAAGCAGTCTGAAGCTAAATTTGCCGGACTATGCAGAAAAATCTTTGATTACATGAAATTTTGTCTTTGATCATGTCCCATTGACAAGTATCATTTATACATGAGGGATTTCGTTATGCAAAACGTATGATGCATCTTGAATTTTATTTTATTTGGTAAATGGAGTTTAGGAATGTTCATCTATATGGAAGCTTCTGGTTATATTTTATCCAGCATTTTCTTTTTGAAAATTGAAACATTGGGCATCGCCTGATTAATGTGTTATTGATAACAGTTTATTATCAAGTGAACTGTAAGATGATCTTCACATAGAAATTATAGTGGTAGAACAGACGTTAAAAGGTTAAATTTCTAATTTTCTCATATAATCTAGAACTATAAAATGTTTTCATTTACTAAGGCAAGTTTGAAATTAAGATTTTAGCTATTTTGGTAATTTCACTGATTCAAGCTTTCTAGGAGTTTCTATAGTCTTATGTATATATTCCTCAAGCCTAGGGTTATCTTTATATGTTTATAAGTTAGCTTTTTTATTAGAACCCTAATTTTAGAGAGTTAAGATATATTTTAAGTGCATACTTTTTACTTTCTAGATGCCTTTGGATTTGAAATTATGAGCATTTTGCTTGTAACATGGTTGTCTAAACTAATCCTGGTGCTCTCAATCAGGTTAGTGTCGCCACTAACAGCCTTGAAATAGCCCTGAGTTTCTCAGTTTGCTAGACATGTTCCGTTACACTTCTCATCACCTGCAAATCATAAGTCAACATGGCTTTCCAAATCATTTTCTCACCAGTTGAGCCATCGAAAATCAGATTTTTGTACTGGCTGAAAATTCAATTTCCCAACTGGCTCAAGTCCAGGCCCCTTTTGGCATTAAACTGATCATGGACCCAGTTGAATACGTAACCCTTGTTCATCTTATATTAAGGTTAGATATTGTAATTAGCTCATATAGAGCCCTCTATACTCCTTGAAATCTGTTAAATGAACAGTTTGGCATCAAAGTATAGCAGTTCACCTTTTTACTTTATATCGTCTTCTTTTTTGGTCTTTTGTTCGCTATGGTAAAAGGGTGGAGAGCTGCTACTTTATATCCTCAAAATCAATGCAAAAGAATTTTGGTCAAGAATAGAGATGCTATTTTGGTTCTTGAATTCTTCATAGCTTTGGAGTGAGATATAATGGGTGGCTTTTTCTATAATTTATTGAAATTTTGAAGATGAGGTGGATAAATTTTTAAAATGAATTTCCAACATAAAAATGCACTGCATAAAGATGCTGTTCGGTTACCTGATGTTTACTGTGTTGAAAATTTAGGCTTCCTGAATTGTCTTGGTGGCCACTTGTTTTTACTTTATCATATATGCGTAAATTTTGTGTAATTGACGCTCCATTGTTCTCGGCAGACACTCAGCATCAGTTTAATGCACGTGAAAGTGATTGGGGCTTCACTTCATTCATGCCTCTTGGTGATTTATATGACCCTAGTAGAGGCTTTCTTGTGAATGACACATGCATAGTGGAAGCTGATGTTGCTGTGCGCAAGGTTGCTGATTATTGGTCACATGACTCGAAAAAGGAGACTGGTTATGTTGGGCTCAAAAATCAGGGAGCCACCTGCTATATGAACTCTCTTCTACAAACACTTTATCATATTCCCTACTTCAGAAAGGTTAGTATTTATCCTTTATTACATTTCTTATGGTTAAAATTCTCAAGGAAGTTAAATGTTGGAACTATATGCCGCAGGCTGTGTATCATATGCCAACAACGGAGAATGACATGCCTATAGGGAGCATTCCGTTGGCTTTGCAGAGTCTATTTTATAAGCTCCAGTATAGTGACACTAGTGTGGCAACCAAGGAGTTGACAAAATCTTTTGGATGGGACACATATGATTCTTTCATGCAGCATGATGTTCAGGAACTTAATAGGGTTCTATGTGAAAAGCTTGAGGACAAAATGAAGGTATAGGAGTTTTCTTCTATCAGTATTTTGTGATTGATTGCTTCGAAGTTTGTTTAAAGAGTTACTGAAAATTTCTATGTTACATTTATTTTCTTAAAAACTGTGTCAGGGAACAGTTGTTGAGGGCACAATACAACAGTTGTTTGAAGGGCATCATATGAATTATATTGAATGCATCAATGTGGACTATAAATCAACAAGAAAGGAGTCGTTTTATGGTACATCTTTTAAGGTTACAACAGATGACTAGATTATTAAAGATTTGATATTGTGGGCCTTATAATTTGACACAATCTTTTGTAGATCTTCAGCTTGATGTCAAAGGCTGTAAGGATGTTTATGCATCTTTTGATAAATATGTTGAAGTGGAGTGTCTTGAAGGTGACAATAGGTATCATGCTGAAAAATATGGTTTACAGGTGAGATGCCTTGGAGAAATGCATCAATTCAACTTTTTTACTTGGAAACCTATAACTTAATAATCAGATTTTACATTTTAAAAAAATTTTCTTAGGACTTAAATAAGTTGATTCAAATCTGCTTGTCTTTGGCTGGTCTGCATTGTCTCTTCTATCGGGTTTCTTTGTTTAAAAACTCTTGGGAGAGCAATTTGTTTTCCTCATGGTTTTAATTTGGCTATTTCTTGACTATTAAAGATATGGTTTTCTTGACATGGACTACTGAACACAATGTTCTGTACTTGGCTTACTATCTTCCTTCAATTTTATCTATAAAGATAATGTTTACAGAAGTTCTGGGATTTTGGGCCTTTTTCAGGATGCTAGGAAAGGTGTTCTTTTCATTGACTTTCCTCCTGTCCTTCAACTTCAGTTAAAACGTTTTGAGTATGATTTCATGCGGGATACTATGGTGAAGGTTAGCAGCTAAGTAGACAATTATATATCTTGTTTATATTTCTGCTTCTTTTATGAATGCTATTCTTGTCTTGTTTGAATTTAGTTGGTTAAAGGTACCGTTAAGCATTTACTCCAGCATCTTGAAATGTAAGCATATTTAATTACCCAGACTAGGATAAGGCTCTATATGAAGCTGATTCTTATGGTGGTTCCCTATCATGAATGTGTTGGTGGCTTTCTATTTTTATGGTTTGTGTGAGTCCTTATATGTAAATTTGGCTCATGAGATACTCAGAGAGATGATTTCTTATTGATATTTTGAAGTTTATATTCCCGTTCTAAGAAGTTGTTCAATCTGAATGGTTTTCTGTTAACTTTCGTTGATTACCCAAATATGTTTAATGTAAGAATTTACTTCTAATGGTATTGGAATTTCTTTTTAAGATTTTTTTTTTTGAATTCTAAAGATATTTTCCCTTATTCTAAATAAAATGAAGATACCTGAATTGTTTCTTATTTGTTATTGTAAGAATATAAAGTGGAAAAATTTTAATTTCCTGGAGTATTTCTACGTGGAGATTAATATTTTTACTCAAAACCTAAGATGTTTCCACCCTCAATGCTATTGAATGGTACATATGTAACTTGTTTTCTAGTATGTTAGTGCTGATTGTAGGGAATATCATGTTGCTTGCACCTATTTCACGAATGGATTGTCTGGACAAACACCTGAATTATTTGCAAGTGGTTCTTTAAGCATTTTCTATTTCGGTTTAGAAGTTCATGGCAACGGTTTACATATATTTTCTGAGACCAATTTTCTGTTTTTAAATATGTGCAAATTATAGTATATAAAATTTCAGCCTTTGCTGGATAGAAATGTTTTAAGTAAACGTTTTTTGAGTATGTGAATAGTATTATGAAGCATATTGATTCCGATTTTTAGCTTGGGCCCATGATATGTGTCCATGATTCTGTGGTAAAAAAAGTATTTAAGTTTTCTCTTTGCTTGCTGTCCTTTACAATGAAAAATTGGCAATCAATTTGCAATATATGTAGAGTGCTCTTTTGGAAAAAAAGAAGAATGCAAATGGGTGTGGTCTTAAACTTATTACCTCTCCTTGCAGCAGTTCTAAAATAACCAAGATACCAGTTATGTCATTAGATCCTGTAGGCTTGTAAAATTTGTAGGAAATTTAGAAAGAGATGGTGTAAGACAAACTTGTTAGGGTATCATACACGGAATAATTAAAGAGAAGGTTTTGTTAAGGATTTATTTGAGTGGGAAAGGTTGCATAAATGCTGTTGGACTCTTTCTGTTTTGTTGTCATATGTGACTTATGCACATGCATGTGTATGCATTTGACTCAAATCTGTCATCTTTAATATCTGTTATCCACGGAAATATTTCTTTAATAAACTTTTAATTTTAATTATACTTGTTGTATAGATAAATGATCGCTACGAGTTCCCCTTGCAACTTGATCTAGATAGGGAGAATGGCAAGTATTTATCTCCTGAGGCTGACAGAAGTGTTCGCAACCTTTATACTCTTCACAGGTATTTGCACAGTTTGTTGTGCTGTCATTTTTTTATAACGGCTGCCTTCCTGGCCTCCCTTGATTGTAAAACTCTTGAGGAAAGGTTTCAAAGAAACCTAAATCTCTGAAAGTTTAATCCGTTTTTTACTACAAATTACCAGATCATTCAATCAAGTAAGCATGTTTGACAATATAATGTTTAATCAAAACTAATCAGTTATCGGAAAACATGCACAACTCCCACTCAAGTAGATTTTGATGATTCATAGAATTCCTATAATGTGCCTGCAGCAAGCTTGAAGAGCAAGAAAGACAAAGGAAAATATAAGAATACTATAAATCACAAGGTTTTGTTTGATGAGCAAAATACTCCACTAGCTAACTTGAAGAATTACACGTCTTTTAACAATTTCTAATCAGTTCGTATTTACTAAAATTCTGCTTTAACTTGAACTTCCTTGAGTAACCGAAGAGATAATGTCATAAGTGTTGTCTCTTCCCTGAGCTGATATAACTACCAAAATAACTTTCATTTGCTGAAGAAAATGGTCAATTTCAAGTTCTAGAGTAACATAGGAACTTGTTTTTTTTTTTTTTTTTGGACTTTCTACATCAGATGTGTTGTTGTGTCAATTATCATTGCTAGCTGTTAATTGATGGTCTATTCATACCTTCTTTTTACTGCTCTGTGTTAGACTTGTTTGCTTCACCTCAATCATGGTTGGCATGGCCGTTATTTCTGTTGTGGTTTCTTTAGTTTTCTTCTGTTTTTGGGTCTTTTTTTTTGTTGAACCTGGCTTTTTCCATTGATTATGTATTTTATGCTATTTTCATCATCAACAGCACTACCACCATCACAAATTTTTTTGGGTCCCATCATCGTCTTCTAACAATTAATTATTAGGCATTGTCGGTTAGTTGATATTTAGAAGCATTGTTTGTTGTTCATTTAATGAAGCTGGCTATTACTGAAAATTAGCTGTTGCCTTATATAAAATTGTGTGGATTTCAACTGATGGATAAGTACATTTCAGTTGTGTATAAGGATTATTCTGGTTTGCAATTGTCATTTATGCTAATATGTTTAGCCAGTGGTTGAGTTGGGCTCTGTGAATTTGGTAGTGGCCAATTCAGTTATTTACGATAATAGCAAATAAAGGAGTAATATAAATGTCAACTTAAGGTTATATTGGTATTTTAATGATTAAGTTGTGCAAATAAAGATTTTTTTCTGTCTTTCTGTTACTCTGTGACAAAGTTTTCTCCATCTTTTTCTCTAAATTGAACTGCTTATTTAAAACTATGTAAGTACTTTTATTACTTGCCTAGATGATCATGCAAGTTGGTAGGAGTAACAATCTTAATTCTGTAACATCCTATGCAGTGTTTTGGTTCACAGTGGTGGGGTGCATGGTGGGCACTACTATGCTTATATCAGGCCAACCCTCTCAGATCAGTGGTACCTGTCATTTTTTGGAAATTTCTTGAATTTAGGCCTTTATGCTAATTGCCTGTCATTATGTTCCTGTTTTTACTTATGCTCACTTCAGTGTTCATTTGGATTGGTCATCTAGGTTTAAGTTTGATGATGAACGGGTAACAAAAGAAGATGTTAAGAGGGCATTGGAGGAGCAGTATGGTGGTGAAGAAGAGGTACTATTCTCAGGTTATTGTGTATCAAAATTGATATTTCTATTACGTAGTTGCTTTCTTTCAGTTGATACTTTATCTTACCTGCTTCTTTCAACAGTTACCGCAGACAAATCCTGGGTTCAACAACACACCATTTAAATTTACTAAATATTCAAATGCATATATGCTTGTATATATACGAGAAAGTGACAAGGACAAAATAATCTGTAATGTGGATGAGAAGGACATTGCTGAACATTTGAGAGTAAGATGGTTTCCGATTTTTGTTAAGTAGTAATTTAAATTTGCAGGGCTGTTTATGTTCACTGCAAAATGTTGCTTTGTGCTTTGACCATCACATTTCAGATAAGATTGAAGAAAGAGCAAGAAGAAAAGGAGCAAAAAAGAAAGGAAAAAGCGGAAGCACATCTCTATACTGTTATAAAGGTACAACATTCCTTATACTTCTCTCTCTCTCTCTCTCTCTCTCTCTCACACACACACACACACACACGCACACTACATATATATATATATATATATATATACACATATATCGAATATATGGATTCTTATCCTATTTCTGCGTGCCACCAGGTTGCACGTAATGAAGACTTAGTTGAACAGATTGGAAGGGATATATACTTTGATCTGGTGGATCACGAAAAAGTTCGTAGCTTTCGAATTCAGAAACAGATGCCTTTCAATGTTTTCAAGGTACTTAAATATCATGTTAGATCCTTCTCCGACTTGTTTTAGTTAATTGTTTGGTACCATAGGGAAAGAAAAGTGGAAAGTAATACTGTATACATGATTCTGTTCTCAAGGTTTACTTGGAATTTTCTTTCTCCTTATAATTTCTTAGGGTGATTTCCTGGTACTTTTCCTGTATGCATGGAATTCTTCCCATCTTCTAGAATTTTGTTTGAGACAATTTTATAGTTGAGGAACAAACTAATCATATTGGGTCGTTTTTCATGTCATATAGTTAAAGAACTGACAGAATCTGCTACTAACCGACAAAATGAGTAGAGTGAAAGAAACAAAAATTTTGAGAGGTAAAAGTACAACATTGGAGATTTTTTGAGTTACAGGTACAAAATTAAAATATTGAACTTTAATTCAGGTAATAATTTTCCAATAACCCTAATGTTTCTTTTAAAAACTAATGATTTAGATGGTTTTAACTTCCCAAAGTGGGTTTCCAAAATTGTCTTCACTGAAAACCTTAAGGCTTTATTAAAAATCGGGATGTGCTGATTTTCTTTTATGCTCTTGACTGTGTGAGCTCCTACTGAAAATGTTTAAAACAGTGGATGACTTTATATGATTGCTTGATGACCCATTGTGGATTTCATTATTATTTTTTATGATGAATTTTGCATGAAGAATTTGTGAGACGTGCTGAAGAGAAATATATAGACAATTGAAGTTTAATATGAAATTGGTGTAGAAGATGGTTGCATATGTTAGGATTCTGCATGATAAGTTTCCTGATGTTGATGTGAATTTGGTGATTATCACTTTGGAAGTTCTGAAGTTTTTGAAGTGTCTGACAAAAGGTTTAGGACTGATTAAGTACTAATCAAAGTTAGAATATGAAGAGAATAGGCATGGCGTTGATGCCTGTGGTGGAAGGCAGTTAAGCCATGGCATTACCAATTAAGTTGAGGTTGTGGATGCCTGTTCAAGGAATCTTCTCTCCATGAAATGATGCACTTTTCCTTTTAGTCAAGTGTCCTGTATTTTTTGTTTAACTTTCCTTGCCATGTGCCATTCAGATATGTTTTTATTTTAAAGAAATTCCAAGTTTTAAGGAACTTTTGTTTGCCACAGTAGAACTTGGACCTTATATATTGGTGTGTAGGGAACAAGACCCTGTAACGTAAAGTTGTGTGTCTTCATTTTTGGAGATAAATTCATTAAATGTGGAAAATTTTACCTTTACACTGCTTATCTTTCATTTTTCTATTGTTTTCATCTAGCAGTTAAATGGATAAATGTAATTTTAACCGCTTAACCAATAACCATGTGATGATTTGATCAAAAAGTTAGTGGATTTCTGCATGTGCTCTTTGGATAGTATGCTTTTCAGTTAGATCTCTTCTTATTTGCTTCTTTATTTTATTTGTATTTTTAATGATTTTATTCTATGTTGACTCCAACATAAATTTCTTTATTCTGTAAGTATTGAAGTTAATGCCCAGCAGAAGTTGAAGTTTCTAGACTCCTAATGTCCTGCTGTTTATTATCAGGAAGAAGTTGCTAAAGAGTTTGGCATTCCCGTGCAATATCAACGTTTTTGGTTGTGGGCAAAGCGCCAGAACCATACATACCGTCCTAATCGACCGTTAACTTCTCAGGAGGAAGCACACTCAGTAAGTAGTTTTTGGTTTCTCTGCTTTCAATTTCTTGCCTGATGCATGTTTTATTAGGCTTCTTTGTCAGGGTCAAAATAAAATTTTTGGTGTTAATGTGTTAAATTTGATGGTTCGTTGCATTAAGCAAGTTTAGTGATTATGAATGGTTATAGAGCACTTTGTGAGAGTACCTCATATTTGTGACCGCCAATGATAGAATATTGCCTTGGTAGGGGAAGGGCCAGTGATGTTTGTGGGCTGGTAATTTTAGGTTTCCGGTTGGCTGTATGCAGGAACACCGTCCACAATTTACCACTATAATGGTTGCCCTGAATATATTTGGTAGTAATGTTTTTAAGAGCTCATATACTTTTCTCTTGTTCCATTGACCATTGATCTAATTAGAGATTATGATGTGAAAGACAGCAATTGCCATTGACAAGAAGTAGTATGGCTTTAAACTCACAAGTCTACGTATGAATTGAATTATGTGAGGTAGTATGGTGGATATTGACCATTGATCTAATTAGAGATCATGATGTGAAAGACAGCAATTGCCATTTACAAGTGGTATGGCTTTAAACTCACGAGTCTGTTTATGAATTGAATTATGTGAGGTAGTATGGTGGATTGTATGATTGGATTGCATACTGCTACTCATAAATATGGATTACGTAGTAACATCTGCAGTAAACTTTTCCCTTTCCAGGTTATGAGCAGGCATAGGACTAGTGGCCCACCCGCCTTATCTGCTTTACTCTTGTTTGTCTTGTTCTTGTTTGTTATCCTAGTACCATATTTTTTGTATGATGTGATCTTTGTAATAATTTCAAAACTTCAATTAGGTAGGACAACTGAGAGAGGTCTCAAATAAGGCAAATAGTGCAGAGCTGAAGTTGTTCCTGGAAGTGGAGCTTGGGCTGGTACTTAATTGATGATTTTCTTTTAAATTTTGGTTTGCTTGAAACTCTTCGTTTCAGTGATGGAGCTTTATTACTGATCTTTACCATTATCCAGGATTCGCGGCCAGTACCTCCACCTGTGAAGACTAAAGAAGATATTCTTCTTTTCTTTAAACTCTATGACCCTTTCAAAGAGGAGCTCCGGTAATTCCCACGTCTTGCTTTTCCTTAGAGTGGAATTATTTGTGATTACTCATGTGGTTCCTAAGAGTGGAATTGTTTGGGATTGCTCATGCTTTTACTTCTATGATGTCAGTTATGTTGGGAGGATGTTTGTGAAGGGTGCTGGCAAGCCAATGGAAATACTGCCAAGGATCAACAAAATGGCTGGCTTTGATCCTGATGAAGAGATTGAACTTTATGAGGTTGGCCATCCAGGATTTGGTTATTATGTTTTAGTTGCATCTGGTTATTAATGTGTTTTCCACTTTTCTCTTATCTCTTCCATGCACAGGAAATAAAATTTGAACCCAATGTCATGTGTGAACGCATCGACAAGAAGCTCACATTCCGTACCAGTCAGGTATGATAAATTAATGCTCAATTACAATGTTTTCTTCCATATGTTGGCTAGGCTTTGTTATAAATCGTACTTATATCTTTTAATCAATTACACGTACCTCTCATTACTTGATTTTTTCTTTTTCTGTTTCTCCTAATTTTGTTTAATTTTTCGCAATCTTACTAGATTTAATTCTCTAGTTTATGTTTTCTTTTGATGTTTTTTTTTTTAATTTTTTTAATGCCTTTGTGAACATATGTCCTAAATGCAGCTTGAAGATGGAGATATTATCTGCTTTCAAAAATTATCTGAAGTTGGAAGTGAACAATGCCGTTATCCTGATGTTCCTTCGTTTTTGGAGTATGTGCATAATCGTCAGGTATAGGGAGAATCTTCTTGGTGGCAGTATTAACTCATTGAAATCATGTTTTTTTCTGCATGAAGATTGTGAAATTGATGAGGCTCTAATTTTTCTTTTCTTGGCTGCAGAATTTTTTTTTTTAATTTTTTAATTTTTGATATGGATTGAGATTTCTTGATTTTGTTGACAGCAGATTTGTCTTGCTTTCAAAATATTTAGCCATAGTCGTTCTTTCTTAAGGGGATAAATCCCTGAGCTGTGGGTTTTATCTTTTTGTGAGATATTTCAATCCTTTGTAATTTTTTGCCTGGCATTGTTAACATTTTAGACCCTGATTGGTAGACACTTTTGCTTTTTACTTTTTGCTATTAGTCTTTTGTTTTCTATTCATTTTTTATGTTCTGTCTTTTCCTTTGCATTTTTTTTTGAAAAAGAAAAAAAAAAAAAAAAGAAGCAAAAGGCCTAAATTAAAAGCATCTATCAAACAGAACCATTGAGAGGGAAGCTTTTAAGTTGCTATTGGTTAAATTTACCAACTTCATGGAATCAGCATCTGTAATTTCTATTCAAAATCTAGTAGAGAACTTTAGTTACTGATGCTTTGCGGAGGTCTGTGATCTTAATCTTAAATCCCATTATGTTTTACATCTTCCAAAATTGTAATTGGGTATTTTTTTTCCTCAAATTGATGATATGTAGGTTGTTCGATTTAGATCTTTAGAAAAGCCAAAGGAGGATGAATTTTCTCTCGAGTTGTAAGTTTATCTATCACAAAACTTTACACCTTTTGAGTGGATACATTCTGAAGTGAGTGTAATGAGCTTGAGGGAATTTCTGCTTTGTGTTGGTCATGCTCTTGTAATCATTTGTCTAGGTCAAAGCTTCACAATTATGATGATGTTGTTGAAAGGGTGGCTCACCATCTTGGCTTGGTTGATCCTTCCAAAATTAGGCTTACATCCCATAACTGCTATTCCCAGCAACCGAAACCCCAACCTATCAAATACCGAGGAGTGGAACATTTGTCTGACATGCTGATTCACTATAATCAGGTTTTCTTTGCTACCCAAGTGTATTCTTTTTGATATTAGTCATTTTTCCTTTAACGTTTTTCAATCGATTGTAATAATTTTGATTATTGCTGATATGGGGCATATTCCTGTTTTTGGTAGACTTCTGATATTCTATACTATGAAGTGTTGGATATACCTTTGCCAGAACTCCAAGGCCTCAAAACATTGAAAGTTGCTTTTCATCATGCTACCAAAGATGAAGTGGGTGTGGATTACAGAATTAAAATTTTCAGTGTATTTCAAAGTGTATTGTTAGTTTTTGTTCCTCTCATAAATCATTTGTTAATTCTCAGGTAGTTATTCATACTATTAGATTGCCAAAGCAGAGCACTGTGGGGGATGTTCTTGATGACCTCAAGTCAAAGGTAACTATTGCAACTTTGGTTTTTCCACTCATTGAGTTTTGCCTTCAAAATGTAAGATGTGAAACTATGCCTTTAATCAACATGAATTAGTTTTAATGATCATTTATTCAACATTAATTATTTTTAATGATCATTTTACCTTCTAAGTAAAGCGTTTTCATTTTGTTGCTGATATGTGACATGAATATTTTTCCCTAATTATGTTGTCATATTCATATGGATATGAAATCATCACCAAATTCTGGATTAGGTGGGTGCAAAGGAGGCCTAGGCCTAGGGAGAATTGGGGAAGGGGAACTTGCAAGTGCCAGGGTTTGAACCCCAGCCTTGCAGGAATCCACCTCCAAAGGGATGTGGGTGAACTAGGCTAAACCCAAGGTAAAGAGATGATATTACTTTATGATTGTGAAATCTCTAAAGAGAATGATATATTGTGGCTTCTTATGTGCCCGCCTACACAGGTAACTGTGCAAAGAACATAGAAAGGATAAAATTATTGTTTTGTTCCAAGATAAGCCTTTCCAGTGTTCTGAACTTAATTTTGTTCGATACCTTGATTAAGAACTGCTGTCCTTTTGTTAGCTCTGACTGAAATAAGAAAAGGCTTCAAGGCTTTATTTCAGAAGTTCAAGCAGGGAAATGACAGCAAAAACTAAGCAAAGCTTTTGCCAGTATGTGGGGCTGGCTGCCTAGACTCAGCATGGTTGTCTTCCATTAGCACTACGTCCTCAATCTAGATCAGTGAAATTAAGTTTTTGGAGTAGTTTCCACTCGTGCCTCTTTAATTCTTTCTCTGGCTCTTTTGATTCCGATAACTTCCTATCCTTTCCCCAAGATATGAACCTGAGACCTCCAAGTTTAAATAGTCATTATTAAAATACTCATAATATCATTTTTTGACGTGCCAAATCATATTTTCTTGTGTCCATGTCCATTCTTTATTGTTTATAGCTCTTTATTTGCATGCAAGATAACTTCTCGTTCAACTTTGTATGAGTCAATTATCTGCTTTTTTTCCTTGGAGATAGGAATTCAACAATTTGCTTTGCAATGATGTGGTACAGGTGGAGTTGTCTCATCCCGCTGCCGAACTTAGATTACTTGAGGTTTTTTATCACAAGATATACAAGGTATTCAATAATCTTCACTGAAGCATTTATTAACAATAGTTTTTCCCTAGATTTTATCCACAACTATGGTTGTGTGCAAGCATGTGCATGTAGACTTGGAAAAGCTGACCTGAACCCCAAAAATTCGCCCAATCTGCCCAACCCTGAGTCTAACGTGATCCAATTTGACCAGAAAAGGATGACTTGCCCAACCCAAACCTGAAATGATCCGTACTGAAATGATGCAAATCCAAACGACTCAACTTGAAATGATCCAAAATTAAATTGATTTGACTTTAAAACTCAACCATTTGGACCTGAAACTGAAGATCCTAGACCCGAATAACTCTAATGTCAAACTTGAAACGACTCAACCTGCCCAATTGTGACCTCTAATGTGGGTTTGCATGTGTCTGGCTGCATGAACATGTTGGGCATAGATGCTGGTGGTTTTTGGAGGTGAGTGCATGAAAGTTGGAAGTTTTAAGTAAGTTGTTCCTTTCTTTTTCCATCATAAATAATTCAAATATAATGAATGAGTTTTGTTGATGAATTGGATTTTTGTTTTTCATTGCTCGAGTAAAGTTGTCTTAACCTAATTATTGTCAATACTAATTTTCTTGTATATCACATTGCATGAGATAATTTACTATAGCAACATATTTTTTGTGAAATCTTCTTTCACTACATATTTGAACTTCTTTCATATTTTGTTGCTTGCTTTCATTTAGATTGTAAGTGAAGGTATATCCAACTTTATCTCTTTGTTTGTAAAACCGTTCTTGGTTTCTCAATTTTTCATTGTAATTTCTTGAATTTTCATGTATCATAGCCATAATTTGCTAAAATAATTTGTAGTGAGGATTTTTAGTTTCTGCTTGTGTAAATTTTGAAAATCGCACCCATCTTTAGGGTACTGCCTTTTGTTCAATAGCCGAGTTACTGAGACCTATTCTTTAACTAGCGCTGTTCAATAACTGGTTTGATAGCTTGTGGGCAAAAGCAAGAATTCCAAAATTTGACACTTCTTTTCCTGTGGGTTTGTTTTGGAATCCATACCAATTATGTTTGGTTTATTAACTTTGTTGTCTTGTTTTGGTTTTGTAGATCTTTCCGCTCAATGAAAAGATAGAGAACATAAATGATCAATATTGGACATTACGTGCAGAGGAGGTAAGGCTCTTTTTTCTACAAGCTCTATTTTTTTTCCCCAGAGTGTAACGGTCTTAAATATTGTAAATCGTACCTTCTGAAATCCTTTATTTATAGATTGTTCCACTAATTTCTACTTGGCATTAGACTGATTTTAAATTAGAACTATCTTAAACCTTGTTAAGTTTCCATGTTTTGCATGCATAGTAGGCTTAGCATTGCTTTAAATCTTTTTTCAAGTATAATACTGCTGAATGACAAGTTTTTAGCCAGTTAAGGTTTTATGGCCTACCCTGTGACAAGCAGCAAAACGGTTGATGGTCTAGTTTGTCTGAATTTTGTCTGACAATTATTTGAAAATATTTTGTTTCCTTCCAGAATTAACTATTAAGTATAATGGATACAGAGAGAATTTGATCCATTTAAGTTAAAATTAGGATTTAATAGGAGAAGGTGCAAAATCATGTCTTTGCTTTTCACTTTGTGAAATTCTTAATTTTTTTTTGGTACTTCCCCGTTTTTATATATGTTCCCAGTCTATTTTCTTGTTTTTACACGGACCAAAACAACCAGCAATATTGACTAGTCCTGATCATATAATGAAATAATCAGTGGGATATAACATAAGTTACGTTATATTTTGTCAAACTATAGGGCTTCTTCTTTTCTCTCTTCTTTCTTCCATTCCCTTCTCCACTCTCTTGGACTTTATCTTGATTTCTTATTGCCTTCAGATACCAGAAGAGGAGAAAAGCCTTGGTCCTCTTGATCGCTTGATTCATGTTTATCATTTTATGAAAGACACGGCACAAAACCAGGTGGTAAGTGCATGAATGCGCTCCCCATCCTCCATTGGGTGGACCAATTTTGTTTCAAAATACTATTCGACGTACTTTGATGAATGTTTAAAAAACTTCATAACATAAAAGGTTAGTTGTTGCTTTGCTTATCTATTTATTCTTGGCCAACCTTAACAGCAGGTACAGAATTTTGGGGAGCCATTTTTCCTTGTTATTCATGAGGGTGAGACATTAGCTGAAGTCAAAGTGCGAATTCAAAAAAGATTACAGGTTCCGGATGAGGAATTTGCAAAGGTGTGATCTCTACCTGACACAAAAACCAAGTTATTAAGTTAATCAAGATTACATTGCTTTTCAGTTTTCAATGTTGTTTTCTCTTCTTTCATTTCCCCTTATGTTTTTTAAGGATACAAGCAAACCGAACAGTTGTACAAATTCTTCCCATTATATCAAATATTTGCTTCATTTTTCATTTTTTTTTAATTCCAAACTGTCCAGTGGAAGTTTGCATTTTTGTCACTGGGTCGTCCCGAGTATCTTCAGGACTCTGATGTTGTGTCGAGTCGTTTTCAGGTTCGTTCTTTCTCCAATCATCTTCAAGCTTTTGAAGTCACTTTTCTTGAGATTTTTGCTGATCTTTTTCACATTGATCTGTTACTTTGTTTTTGTAGAGAAGGGATGTATATGGTGCTTGGGAACAGTACCTTGGACTGGAACACTCTGACAATGCCCCTAAGAGGTCATATGCTGCAAATCAGGTATAGTATTTCTGAATAGCTTTTATTCTAGTTGAGGGATTTTGAACCTGGCCACTATGTTGCTCTGCCACTGAATTATATTGGTATCAACAGTAGTCTCTCTGCCACTGAATTATATTGGTATCAACAGTAGTCTATTAAAAATTTGTTTGCAATTGAAAGATTCTAAATTTAGGTGTTGAAAAGTACAGTCGGACTAAAGTTTTACTTCCTGCGGTAAAGAGACATGAAACCTTTTTGGCTTCCAAGAACAGTCCTCTTTCACCTCCATTTCAAACAAAAGAGAAGGAAAATTTACCTCTTGTTTTCTAGATTGATTGCAACTTGTTATTAACTTATCAATACTAGATGATTTAGCTCATTGTTAGTAGAGGGAACTGGGATTTTTATCAAATCTAGGTCCGTACCAAATAAGTCGGCTGATAAGAAAGGAAATATTTCGTTTGTTACTAAGATGCTTCATCATCATCATGATTGGATTTTGCAGAATCGTCATACATTCGAGAAGCCAGTAAAAATCTACAACTAGATCAAAAACCAGTTGAGGTACAACAGTTGTATCGGGTGAAATCTGTTGTTGATGGTATGTCCAGCTTTGTGTAACAAGTGAAGAAGCCAGAAGGGGTGCTCATTGTTTGGTACTGCAAGAGCGATTAATCAAGTAAATCAGATGTGATGCATTCAGCAATATGGGAGGATGTCAACCTAGAACTGTGCATGTTTTCCCAGTAGTTAGGAACTGTCTTGCTCCATCGGGGTGGTTTAGGTAAGCATTTCATGTTAAGTTCCGTTGTTATTTACTACAGAGATTTTGTTTTTGTTTTTGCTTTTGTTGTCAAAATTTTCTTTTAGAGAGTTGGCTAAAGGGTGTTTGGGGATTGTATAGAAAATATAGCCTGTTAGAGATTTATATCCTTTTTTTTTTTTTCTTGTTTTATCTCAAAAATTCTTAATTAGTGTTTTACTGGTTTTGCATAGATGCCTTAGAGCATTGAGGCGTCTGTATATGTTGTCACTGTTTCTGGGGCCTCCCAGCATTTGTGTAATTCAATCATAACACCATCTGCTCATCAATTAGTCCTTTTCTTTTTCTTTTTTTTTGTATAATTAAAAAAAAACGAACATAAGTTATAACATAAACCAATCAATAAAAGAAAACTTTGGCACATCCAACGAAAACCAAAATCAAATTATCCGACTTTATTGTGCTTTGCCCTCAAACATTGCCATGTATCTGCAATATTTTATATATTTTCCCAAATTTAGGTCCACGGTAAGCTATTCTGCCTTAGACACTGCTAGCACTAGCAGGTGTAGTAATCAGTTTCTTAGCACTGCCTCTCAAAATCCTTCATCTTCATCGGCTACAAATACTTGGTATAACAGCTCTGTCTGCGTTGGAGCCGGAAGTGACCTTAGAAACGAGTCGTGCCTCGGTAAAATGTCTCAATTTCGTATCCAATTAGATGAAAAAGGGAAAGTACGTTTGCTTTTTTATGGATAAGCAAATTTTGTTTTGTCTATAAAAAATACGTTTTGCTACAATGAATCAACAATGTACAACGAGGACGGACTATTTTTTATGCATTGTTGTTGAGCACCCAATTATCTAAAAGTATACCACTTACATTACGTATAACATTCACCACTCCTATAACTCTATCAGGCACTGCTCTAACTATAAGATTGTACAATTCTGATTCCAATCCGACTTTGACATCCATGCAATCTTTTATTTCGCTCCTGTCAGATAAAATATTACAAGCATTCTAGGCTATCCTTGTAACTGCAGAGCTCAAAGATTTTCCCTTAAATTCTTTTGTTTTCCAAGCAAGCACATCCTACCAAGATCCAACAACTCCTTTCTTATCACAGGCATGTAAAACTCTAGCACTCTAGCCCACAACTAATTAGAGTTATGGATAGCGTAAGCTTCTTTAGGCAATGATAGAATACCTTGGAATGTGTACATGACACAAAACAATTCTATGCTAATCGATCTTACCCTTGTAATGTCTAAGATCATTCCGAACCTAAGCTGTATTCTAAGATGGACTAGAAAATTTTAATATTGGTAAGTGAACTTGGTTTCAAATTTCTTAACTTCAAGAGGTTCCTCCACCTCCAAGTAAACCTTTGTGATTCAGGTAACTGCCAAATGTATCTGCTCATTAATACATATGCCACCTAAATAGAATCAGCTTTAAGTTAGCACCATCCATAGACTTCCTAATATACAAGTTGTGTTCCAAATCTGCAAATCTTTGATCCCCAACCTACCTTATGCTTTGGTGTGGCAAATCTTTTGCCAACTGACCCTGGCACCTTTGCGCTTCCAGGTTCACCTTTCCAAAAGAAAGCATTACTAATTTGATTAATCTTCTTAACAAGTCTAGATGGAAGAAAGTTTTTACACAAATATTCTGAATGCTGAAGATTACAGATTGTATAAGCTGGTGGCTTCCAGCCAAAAAAAAGATGCTTTACTCTCCAACCTTGAATTCCCTATGTAATCTTGTCCACCAGAGGTTGACAGCCTTGATCACTAAATTTTTTAGCAACCAATGGCACTCCCAAGTATCTGATTGGAATGACACCCATTTTGAAACTAGTACAATTAGTAGCTTGAATCTTCTTTTCATTTATGCTTGTACTATAAATGTCACTCTTAGCATTGTTAAGTTCGAGTCTAGAGAAGTGATAGAAAATCTCCATAGCTACAATAATTACCGTCACAGAATTAGCTTTGCCTTCAATGAAAATGAGTAAATCATCAGCAAAACATAGATGTGGAAGGTTGAATTTCTTGCATCTAAGGTGATATGAAAGCAAACCATAGGATGCAACTGCATTATATAAGCATGATAGGACCTTTATAACAAGCACAAAGAAGTAAGGGGATATTGTATCACCTTACCTAACCTTTTTAGCCCTAAAGAAATAACTTGCTAACACACCGTTAATGGCAGCAAAGTACCTTTCACCAAACTTGCTAGGCATCCCAAGGATCTTAAGTATTTGATTGCACACCTAGGGGATAAAGCAGTCTTTTGGTAACCATTAACAAGTTCCTGTGTCATAAGGACATTATCAACAAGACTTTTTCCTTCCATGAATGCACTCTAGTTGGGTGAGATAAGATAAGGCAAGCACTATTTAATCCTGTTTGACAAGATCGTTGTAATACACTTACAAAGTGTGATGTAACAGGATATGGGTCTGAAATCTGTCATTTTTTTGGATTAGAGACGTTGGGCACAATAGTGATAGTAGCATTGAAGGTAGGTAACAGATCACTAGTATTGAAGAAATATAAGATTGCCTCTGCAACCTCCTTACCTACAATACTTCAAGCAACCTTAAAGAACAACAGAGTGTCTCTATCAGGCCTTGGGGCTTTATTTCCTTTGAGATAGAACATTATAGCTTTGATTTCTTCCTTAGTAATAAAATCAACAAGCATCACCTTCAAATGCTAAGGTAAGGACTTCCCTAGCAGCTTTTTCAACAACTCGTCTAAGCAATCCATAATATTGGGGTCTGGTGCTCTTAAAAGCTTTTGGAAAAAAAAAATACATTGTTTCCTTGGCTATTTGTTTATGGTTATCAAGCAAACTTTTTTAATCATCATCTTGAAGGGTTCTAATTGTATTGTATTTCTGCTTTACCAGCACTTGTTTGTGGAAAAAGCCCATGTTTATATCACCTTCTTTAATCTGTTGAACTCTAGACTTTTGTTTGTAGAAACTCTTCTCTTCAGCCATAAGTTCACTGAGTTCTTTTTTCAAGCAACAATTGTGAATCAGTTGGGGGAAGGGACATAATATCCAGTTGTAACTATTCCAATTGAGTTCTTTTTCTCATTAACCTTTTGATAAATTTGGCTATAGTGGAGCTTGTTTAAGGACTCACGCTCTACCTTACGCCTCTTTAATTTCTTGTGCAGTCTTTCCATAAGGTTTCTAGTAGTAGGGGTGCTTTATGGTTTTTCAAATATTCTCTCAAAATTTGGATGATTGGTCCAAAAGTAGAAAAACTTAAAGGCCTCAGGTGTGTTTGTATATGCCCTGGAAAATGATCAAATGATTTTGAGGCTAGAAACTCAACTTTAGAGCTATAAAAGCAATGAAGCCAATTGAGGTTAACCAGTACCCTATCCAGTTTTCTAGAAAGAGTGTTCTCTAGTTTATTGTTGCACCATCTGAAAAAACGCCCAATGAAAGGATGATTAATCAGGCATTGTTTAACAGACATCGGAAGAACTCTCTCATTTCAGAGCTAGAACTCCGAGAACCATCAAAATCCAAACTTTTTCTTGGATGAAGGATGGTGTTGAAATCATCGGCAACAACCAAGGGCCCTCTCCCAACTTCTTGCTAGTTTCTAGCAACTTAGACCATATGGATCTTCTCTGTGCCTTTCTGTTACTACCGAATAAAATGGAGAGAAAGAAAATCATGCTTCCAAGAAAAATGGTATAGATAATAACCTGATCAGTGGACTCAACAAGACTAACAATCCCTTAACATTGCCACAACACCCAAATCCTCCCATTATAAGCAGCATTATAATTTTGAAATATACTCTAGCTTGGAAAGAGCTTGTTAAAACAGCAAGATAGTTGTGCTGCTTAATTCTAGTTTCCAGTAAGCATGCAATATCTACTTTTAATTTCTAATTCTCCGGCTACCCTATTTTGTTTACCGGTGTTATTTAATCCCCTAACATTCCAAAATGAAATATGCATAAGGAAGCAAAAAAGGGCTGACCCCTTAAAGCAATATTGTGTGGTAACCCCTTGATGTTTAGTGCTTTCTTTTCGGGCTTGATCTGCTGCATAAACACAGCTACACCTGCAATAACAGCTCGTGGATGTCTATGGGGAAGTCAACTTGCATTCCACCAACTCATCAGGTGTGGCTGTAAGAATTCTGAATCTACTGGTTGATGTAAAAGCACTATTCTCACAATTACCCAAGTCCACAAGAACTAGTTTAGTAGTAGAGGTATTGTTCCTAACCACAAGTTGTACTATTTGTTGCATTACAACTTCTACCTTTTGAATCGTAGTTTGTATTACATCACCAACTTTCATATCTAGTTTACTTTTAGGGGTTGACTAGCATTCCTTTTGTCTTTTGGAACCCAAAATTTTGATGTTATCTCCTCATGCCCAAATAGTTTGCAATGAGTGCATTTAATAGGCACCAAGCAACTTCCATCATTACTTCAGCCACTCGTTGCACCAACTCGACTTCAATATACTCAAGCAAATTAGCCTCACCATTAACTTTTACACATACTTTAGCATATGCCATTCTATGCTTTATCAGTGTAAAGCGATTGCCCTAGGACACTTGTAATGTTGTTGCTTTATCAGTGTAAAGCGGTTGCCCTAGGGCACTTGTAATGTAGCTCAGGCTGGGTTTAGTGTACAATTCCATGGGGATGTTACCAAGTTTTATACAACTAGGAATCTTTTTCAAATTGAACTCTAAGGAAGTCAACCTAGGTTCCCATTTTCGGATGACCGCAACCTTATTCTGAATGTGCCATGGTCCTGATTCCATCACCCAATCTCTTGTGTTTTGTGTGGTGAACTAAATCACAAACAAGTCCATGGCAACTGTTGTAGTTTCAACATGTCCCTTTTTCCCTCAAAGCAACTGGCCATTATCTAAAATTGACTGAAATTAGGGGTTTTCCCTAAGAATTAAGCCACAACTGAATGTTGCTGTTGATGACAATGGCTAACAGTGTTGCCAGCTTAGATATCTTAGGGTGATATTTTGTTTGTTTTGATCACGTGATCTTATAGTACACTGAGCTGACAGTGTTAGTTGGATGACTTTTGTTTAAGTTACTTTGATGAAATCAAGATAGTGTTAGCAACTTGAATGTACTAGAAGTGGTTGATATTTGATAAAGACCTTTGACATATAATGTAAACATTTTTTGAACAATATGAAGATACTTGGTCTTTGCAGTAGTTTTTGTTCTTCTCTTGTTCTGTTTTTCTTTTCTTTCTGTTCTGATCTAAAACTTCATTAGATCAGCTTTGTGAAACTCTCAACTGGCATCAGAGCTGGTGGTTATCTTAGAGGGCCTATGATTACTCAACCTTGTTGGTGAAAGAATCAAAGCTGTTTCATTCCTGCATACAGCCTTGAACCAAGCCACTGCTTTCATGTCTTCGAGCAGCTTCTCTCCACCACCACCACCAATTTTTGCTAGTGAAAACTACCACATCTGGGTAGTTAAAATGAAGACATATCTGCAGGCATATGACCTGTGGGAAGTCATTGAAACTGATATAGATCCTCCACCTTTGAGAGCCAATCCCACCATAGCTCAAATAAAGCAACATAGTGAAGAACGTGCCAAAAGGTACAATGCTATGTCTTGCTTGCAAAATGGTGTTTCTAATGTGATCTTTACTAGGATTATGGCCTGTGAAAGTCCTTAACAAGCCTGGGATAAATTAAAGGAGGAGTTTCAAGGATCAGAAAAGACTAGACAGCAGCAACTGATTAACTTGAAGAGAGACTTTGAAAATCTAAAAGTGAAAGAAACTGAAACTATCAAGCAATGTGCTGATAGAATCAATGCTGTAGTGAACAGCATAAGGCTAGTTGGGGATGAGTTTAGTGACAAAAGGATAATGGAAAAGGTCACCGCAACTCTTCCTGAAAAGTACGAGTCCAAGATTTTTTCTCTTGAAGATTCAAGAGATTTGTCTAACATTTCCTTGACAGAATTGATTAATGCCCTTTATGCTCAAGAGCAAAGAAGAGCAAGTAGGTAAGAAGAACATGCTGAAAATGCATTTCAGGCAAAGAGCAAAGAAAAGGCAAGTTGTTCTAGCAACAAAGGAAAGAAAACTTTTAATGACAAAAAAAGAGAAGTAAAGGAGAGATAGAGATAGTGTAAAAGATGGCAGCAAGAAGTATCCACCTTGTACACACTGTCAAAAGATAACTTATTTAGAGAAATATTACTGGTTCAAATCAAACATCCAATGTAGGTCTTGCAAGCAAATAGGACATGTTAAAAGGGTTTGCAAAAACAAATGTACACACTGTCAAAAGAAAACTTATTTAGAGAAATATTGCTGGTTCAAATCAAACATCCAATGTAGGTCTTGCAAGCAAATAGGACATGTTAAAAGGGTTTGCAAAAACAAAAGACACCAACAGCAAAGTGCTCAAGCTCAAGCTACAGATGGAAATCCACAACAAGAGGAGCAGATGTTTGTAGCATCTTGTTTTGCAATTAACAGTAGGCTAAAGATAAATTGGTTGATTGATAGTGGTTGTACAAACCACATGGTCTCTGAACAATCCATGTTTAAGAGGTTGGATAAATCTTTCAATTCAAAAATTAAAATTAACAATGGGAGCTATATTAGAGCATAAGGAAAATGAGATGTGATAGTCTACACTCCATCAGGTACTAAGGTCATCACTGATGTATTGTATGTGCTTGAGATTGATCAGAACTTACTTAGTGTTGGCCAATTGTTAGAAAAGAATTATTCAGTTGTTTTTAAAGATAAAGCATGCATGATTTATGATCCAAATGGCTATGAGCTTATCTTTGTTAGTATGGTCAACAGAAGCTTTGTTTTGAACTAGAATCGATTATCCTATGAAGCACAATCTAGTCTGGTTGATGAAATTGTCCTATGGCATAAGAGATTGAAACACATTAGTTATCACACACTGAGTCACTTATATAAGAATGATCTTGTTCTGAATCTGTCCAAAATTCATGTACATAGTGAAGTGTGTGAGGTGTCAACTTGAAAAACAAAACAGGCTGCCTTTCCCAATAAATAAGGCTTGGAGAGCAACTCAGAAACTTCAGTTGTTGCATACTGATGTGTGCGGGCCTGTGAAAACACTATCTTTAAATAGGAATAGATATTTTATCCTGTTCATTGATGATTGCACTAGAATATGCTGGGTTTATTTTTTGAAGCAAAAATCTGAAGTTGTTTTAGTATTTTGGAGATTTAAAGCTCTTGTTGAGAACCAAGTTGAATGCAAGATTAAAGTGATTAGATCTGATAATGGGACAGAATATACCTCAGACAGATTTGAAGAGTTTTGCATAGCTTCAGGCATTGAGCATCAGCTCATTGTCATTTATAGTCCACAGCAGAATGGGGTGAGTGAAAGAAATAATAGGACTATAATGGACATGGCAAGGTGTCTACTGTTCGAGAGAAGCCTACCTAAGACGTTCTGGGCAGAAACAGTTAACACTGCAGTCTATTTGCAAAATAGGCTTCCAATAAAGGCATTAAACTCAAAAACTCCTTTTGAGAGTTGGTTTGGATTCAAACATTCTGTATTGCATCTAAGAGTTTTTAGTTGTATTTGTTATTCACATATACCAGATGCTAAAAGAGATAAGCTTGAAAAGAAGTCCCAAGCTAGAATCTTTGTTGGGTATGGTTCTAATAAGAAAGGTTATACAATTTTTATTCCTTCAACTGAGAAGATAATTATTAATAGAGATGTGAAGTTTGATGAGGGTGCTGCATGGAATTGGAAGAAGTCTCAGATTAAATATGTTGAGACTAAAGCTGTTGAAAATATTCTTCCATAAGAACAGAATGTAGATGCTACCAATGAAGACTTGGATGAAAATCTGGATGAAGATTACCCTGTGAGAGGCACCAAATTACTCTTAGATGTGTATGAAAGGTGCAACATTGATGTATTAGAACCTACCAATTTTGAAGAAGCTGTCAAGATAGATGGTTGGAAAGATGCTATGCAAGCTGAAATGTCTATGATTCATAAGAATCAAACTTGGGAGCTAGTTAATAGGCCAAGGCACAAGAAGGTTATAGGAGTTAAATAGGTGTTTAGGACCAATACTAAAGCTAATGGTATTGTGAATAAGTTGAGAGCTAGATTGGTAATGAAGGGATATGCTCAGCAATTTGGAGTTGACTTCTCTGATACTTTTGCGCCTGTAGCAAGGCTAGACATAATCAAAGTACTAACGGCTTTAACTGCTGAACACAAGTGGAAAATTCATCAACTGGATGTTAAATCAGCTTTTCTAAATGGTCATCTAAAAGAGGAAGTCTTTGTGGAGTAACCTGAAGGTTTCATTGTCAATGGGAGTGAGTCTAAGGTTTATAAGCTAAAAAAGGCTTTGTATGGACTCATGCAGGCACCAAGAGCTTGGTATGAAAAAATTGACAAATATCTAATAGATCTTGGATTCAACAAGTGTGTTAGTGAACCAACACTCTATGTGAAAAAGATTGATGTGGAAAGCCAGTTGATTGTGTCATTATATGTAGATGATTTGCTAATAACAGGTAGCAATGAAAGACTAGTTTATGACTTCAAAAAGTAGATGGAAGCAATGTTCGAGATGACTAATCTAGGTGAAATAACTTACTTTCTGGGAATAAAAATTTTTCAGTCTCAACTTAGCATATTTATAAGTCAAAAGAAGTACACTCAGATTGTGTTAAAGAAGTTCTCTATGGAGAATTGTAAACCAACAAAGACACCTATAGCACAAAGTGAAAAACTCAGCCAAGAAGATGGCTCGGAAAGGTTAAATGAAGCAATATACAGAAGTTTGGTGGGTTGCTTGCTTTATCTAATAACAATACCCAATATTATGTTTACAGTAAGTTTGTTGTCCAGATTCATGCATTGTTGCAGTATCAATCATTTTAAGGCTGTAAAAAGGGTGTTTAAATATGTCAAAGGCACCATTGATTTTGATGTTTGTTTTAGCAAAGTAGAAAAGCTAAAGTTGATAGGATTCTCGGATAGTGATTGGGCTGGTTCTGTTGATGATATGAGAAGTGCATCTGGGTATTTGTTCACCCTTGGTTTTGGATTTTTTGCTTGGAGTTCTAAAAAACAAGACACAGTAGCTCAGTCTACTGCAGAAGCAGAATACATTGCAGCTGCTGCTGCAGTAAACTAAGCTATTTGGCTGAGACATTTATTGGCAGATTTGTATTTGGTTCAAGAGGAAGCAACAGAGATATATTGTGACAAC